>JAKUCM010004316.1:0-35002 GCA_023374145.1 Lepidium sativum | reverse complement strand
TTCGTATACATTTTAATGTATCATACAACAAAAGTTTTAATTTGAGAATCTGTATCATTAAATGGTTGAGATTTTTGACAAATTAATATTCGAGTTGTTTTACTTACCAAAAATATTATTATCTCAAAAAATAAATAAAAAATAAAGTATTTATCAGAAAAATTCTCCAACTTAACTTACCATTAATTAAAAAAACATGAAGTTAATGTGGTAGTATATGGTTACCAAAAAAATTGGTTTGTGGAAAACCCTCTTATACTGCGGGCCAAAAAATCAGTTTTGTAAATAAATAAACGAAAAATAAACAAAAGCGAAAAATAAACAGAACACTCGACTTCAAAGGCTATTTCTAGTGACTGAAGGGAAATGAGGGAGGAAATCATCCAAAGAAGAGCTTCGAACAAAAGTGAAATGCTTCGACAAGTTCCTGGAGCTCCAGAGTAGGCATCCCCACCAGCACCATCAGCAAAACAGTACCAGCCAAGCTCCAAAAAACACTTTGAATCCTTCTAGGAACCATTCACAAAAAATATTGGTAACTAGTGAAAGCTGGCACTACTAATAGAGGACAGTACAAAAGGCATGCGACACGTCGAGCTTCTGGGAATAAGCAAAGAGAGAAGGATCCATGATCTCTTTCTCATTCGACCTAGACCAAGTAGTTGCCTCATCTTCCGCATGTCGGACAATGTCCCGTGGGTTCCTATCGAGATTGTAAAAGACCATGTCATCCAGAGCTTTCCAAATAAACCATAGAAGCCAAAGAAAAATCTCTTTATATGTACTCGGTGGGCCACACTAGAATAAAAAGTTTATGTTAGCAAATAATGATCATTCGGGGAAAACCCCTGCAACTGACAAAAACTTTGACAAAACCCAAGTTTAAACCACGAGACGACATTCAAATGACATGTGATTAAGAGTCTCATGTTCTACCCCACACCTGCTACAATATTCGTCACACTTGATTCCCCAACGAAACAGATTATATCTTACTGCAAGATTACCAGAAATGTTTTAACTTATCCGTAGGAACGAATCACCATTTGAGAGATATTACGTTCAACCCAATAACTGGATTTAATCGTATATCGACTAAACTTAGTAAGATGCCACCCAAACCAGTCAGCTTTGTCCCCAATATAAGCTTAGCACAAACATGATCAACAAACTAGTGCACAAGAGCCAAATACCAACATTTAGAAGAGTGATCGGTCAACTGATCCACAATAATATCAAGATATGTCAAAGACCCATGCCCCATTGATGGCCAAGGGAGAGCATCAGGAATCTAGGGATCATGCCAAACCGAGATAGAATAACCAATCCAAACACGCTTAATAAGACCTTTGCTCAAAAGAGATCTTGCGGAAATGATATTTCACCACCCATAAAACAGAGAATAAACAGTCCGCGGAACCAACAGATTTCCATCCATGAAATATCGACCACGCAAAACCCTATCCAATAGGGAATTAGGATTGTTGATTAAATGTCATTATTGTTTGGCCAACAACGCCAAATTGATGTCATTAATCATCCGAAAACCTGACCCACCCTCAGATTTCCCTTTGCACAATTCTTCCCACCAGACCAAATAAATTCTTCGGGATATCTAGGAACTTCTCCACCATAAATCCAAAATTGTAGAGTAATCTTCGATGTAACTAGTTTAGGCAACCAAAAACAGGACATCACATAGGAAACAAAGCATACAACACTGATTTGATCAAAACTTCATTCCCACCCTTAGAGAGAAACTTTGCGATCAAGAATTAATCATGTACTTAATTTTGTCTTGAAAAAAAGCAAAAGTGTTTTCCTTGTTACTTCTAAATATTCACGCAATCCCAAGTAAGTTCCCATCCCACCTAGAGTATGGATATTCAAACAATTCTGAAGCGATATCCTAGTCATAGTATCCACTTGATGGCCAAACTGAATAAAAGACTTCGAAAAATTACTCTGCTGACATGAAACATGTTAATACTCTTCAATATATCCAAAATACTAGAAGCCTCAGCCATATCACACTTACAAGAAAAAAAAACTATCATCTGCAAATGAAAGCTGAGAAACTGGCGAACTCTGACAAGCAATCACAACCCTTGAAATCTTTTTCTCGGCATGAGCATGTCACAACTGAGAAACTAACACCTTTTTATAGAGGATATATAAATATGGAGAGAGAGGATCATCGTCCCGAAGACCACATTGATATCGGAACCTCCCATGAGGATGTCCATTTATTAAAACCAAGTACCAACCGATCGAAAACAATACATAACACAATTAACCCAACAAGTATCAAACTTCAATTTAAGAAGAAGCTTTTCCATAAAATATCATTTAATCTTATCATAAGCCTTGCTCATGTCTGGCTTAACAACATAAATTTGCCTCATGCAGATGGATTCATACGTAATGCATGAAACATCTCCTGAGCAATAAGTATACAAACGCAGATTGAGTTTCTGAGATAAGGGACGGTCAAAACTTATAAATCCGTAAACAGACGACCTTAGAAATCACCTTGTTACTCATGTTACATAAGCTGATAGGTTTGAACTCAGCTACCAGAGTTGGCCGACTAACCTTAGGAACTAAACATATATTAATGAGATTCATACTTGAGTCGAACACCGCTGTTTGAATAAAGTTATTCATTAATCTAATCATATCATCCTTAATAATAGACCATCACTTCTGAAAAAACAGAGTCGTTATTCCATCTAGACATGAGCTTTACTAGGCTCCATCATAAACAATGCACGCCTCACCTCTTCTTCCATAGTCGTAACCAAAAGGGGACGATTCTAATTCTCAGTAATATTAGGCTTTATGCCATCTAAACTATCTCGCAAGTCATAGAACCCGAAGACAAGAAAAGCGCTTTGATATACCGAATCAACTCATTCGCAACATCAGCCTCTCGAGAGACCCAAGAACCCAAAGATTCAATAAGACCTCAAATCTAGTTCCTAGTCCTTTGTATTTTTGTCTAAGCGTGGAAGTAACTTGTATTTCTGTCGTCTTCCTTTAACCATTTGTTCAGATTTTTTTGGTTTCTTGAACATCTCCTCTTCCCGATAAGCCAACTGTAAGGCATCAGCTGCCTCTAAAACATCCCTAGTAGAACTCGCATTATCCATTTTCAATCGTTGCAAAGTAGCCGTACAATTCTCAATAGTAGACCGACCAAAAGGAACATAACCCTTCCTCCACCACAAAATCTCACACCAAAAATTAGCAATCTTATATATAATCCTATTAGTCTGGATGTAAGAATATCTTGTCCAACCAGATCTAATAGTATCCATAAATCTTGTCTTTCTCAGCTATTGCTAAAATTAAAAAATAAAACAAAATAATAATAAAAATTTATAAAAATCAGTCTAGAATAAAAATATAAGACTTGTCCCAAATTAAAACGTTACCTATTAGCACAAATCATTCTTATTGTTTAGCAGATAATCGATAGATTTCTCAATATTGTTTGGTATTTTTGTACATGACCAAAAATATTTAGCATTAAAAAAAATAAAACATAAGTGACTTTGTTCTAGTGGCATTTGCTAAATTTAATAAAGATAAATACTATCACATTTAGAGATTGAGTTTTACAACTTACATTATATAAGAATTTGGTTAATGGATCAGCTAATTGTAACTCATATACTTAATCAACTGCACTAAACTACCTTAACTAAAAATACAATATCTATTTTATTTTTCTTAAAAAATATAACGTTATAGATTTCGTCAAAGAAGTTAAAAAAACATCTAGAAACCTTCTCGAGAATATTGAGAAAAATTACGTGCTCGAGATAAATACGATAAAATCCAACTAATGTAAAGATTAAAAATAGATTTGTTTCTTAAATCAACGCATAACCAAAGGAATCAAATGGTAAAGTAGTAATTTTGTACATTTTATTATTGATATGATGCATATACGTTGGTTTAAGAAAAGTACAAATTTTGTTGACACCGACTTTTATGTTTGCTTATCATATACTTCAATTTTTCTGTGTTTTTGGTTTGGTTTTAGTCGACGAACACCTACTTTTCACGCAATGTTTAGTCATATTTTTCAAGAAAATTTTACAAATATATATCGACATCTTTTCAGAAACAAGAGATAGAATGAGTAGGTTTTGAGAAATAGAGATGCTAATATCATTGAGAAAGGTATAGTTTCCTTTTTACAAGATTGGAATCATTGATTTAGAGATATTAAACGCTCCATCATATCTCAGGTTTGGAATCCTAAACCAAACCTAAAATCGGATGAAAACATTTGTAATGACATTTGTAAAACTGAGAGACCACATTGCTTGTAAAGACCACGTATAACAAGACTGATAATTCACCTTTTTCACTGTGTTTCTCCCTGCAAAATTTCCCATAGCAGTAGTTTTGCATGATTATGCCTGAAGTCAGACACATGCATAGCAAAAGCAACATCTTTAATTAGCGTTTCCTTTTCTGCGGGAGATAGAAATCTGGTTTACCAACCATTGAGTTTAGCATCAACTCGTTCTTTGATTTATTGAAAGAGATCTATCTTACGACCGTTGAACTGCTCTGACGGTTCAAGATACTTCCCTCCGCCACCAATATTATGAATATTCAAGCTTTTCACAATACGATCACGAGTATGCTGATAAACATGTAAACTAAACGTGATTGGGGATCTAGACATATTAATTTATTGACATGAATCTTCCTCATATTTCCTGAAAATATTCTCCAAATTCGTATTGTTATGTAGATCGCGAGTCACCAGTGACTAATTTGTATTCTTTTGATGTCACCAGAACGTTGCGTTGCTGTCATTATTGAACTCAAAACAATGGAGCAGAGGATGAAGAAAGAGGATCACCTTAACATAAACCACAACCGGGAGTAAACCGACCATACGAACTGCCATCTACAAGGACCCAGAAACTAACCTATCAAGATGTTAAGATTGGTTTAATTCGGTTTACGTTTAATCTTGATTTAAGATTGGTTTTGTATATAAATCAGTTATTCTAAAGTGTGTTACAGGTGATAAATATGAGCTTGATTTTCAATAATCTCTTTTTCTCTAATATGGCATCAAAACAATTTCTGCTTAATCTTTGAAAATTCTCTTCAAATTTTTTCAGATTGAAGTTTGATTTTGTTTTTTTTTTATCTTCGTTTTCAAACGATTTATCGCTTCGCTCAGCTTGAATCAAAGTCGAAATGGTGTGGAAATGTGGAAAAACTCGAATCAATTCCATTCATGGAGATGAAGATTATGATCTTCAATTGAGTCGTGAAATATTTTCTCCCGAAAAACCTGTAACTGCGATAAGAAGACACACTCAAAATCCGAGGCCATTAACTCAAAATCGAGTTGAATCAGAGCTTGAATCCTTTGATAACACTCATAGTCCTTTCTTTTTACACTCGGCAGATCATCCAGGTTTGAATATCATATCTCATATGTTAGATGGAACAAATTATGATAGCTGGTCAATAACAATGAGGATTAGTCTTGATGCAAATAATAAATTGAGTTTTAGTGATGCCACATTACCACGTCCAACTGATGACCGTCGTTCTTACAAAATATGGAATCGATGTAATAGTATGGTGAAATCATGGATATTGAGTATCGTTAATTCTGAGATCTATGGTAGTATCCTCTATTATGAAGATGTTGTTGAGATGTGAAATGATTTATACCAAAGTTTCAAAGTGAATAATCTTTCGAGAATATATCAGTCAGAACAATCTGTAATGACTCTTAAGCAAGAAAGATTGGGACTATCCGCTTATTATACTCAGAAAAAACTCTTTGGGAACAACTTGCTAACACTAAGTCGAGCTCAGTGAAGAAATACAACAATGATCATGTCATAGAGCTTATTGAAGAAGCAGAAACTAGTAAGATCATATAGTTTGGAATGGGTTTGAATGATGAGTTTAGTAACATTTGAGGCCAAATACTCAAATATGAAGCCAAGACCAAGCCTCAACGAGATTTACAATATACTAAATCAAGATGAAAGCCATAGAGGAATTTGTTTTACTGATAAAGTCATCCCTCAACCTACTGCATTCAATATTCATGTTATTGCACCTAATAATCTGAATTGTTTGCTTGAATATTGAGGACATAATCAGAAACCAAAATGCTCACATTGCTCCAAGACTGGTCACACAGTTGACAAATGTTACAAACTCCATGGCTATCCTCGAGGACATCCAGTAAGAAACAAAAAGTCTACTCATACTTAAGCTTTAGTTGTAGTTGTTAATATCACGACTTCCAATTTATCACATCTCAAAACAACTCAACTGGGAATCTATCCAAAGAACATATTCAAGGTTCTATTTTTTTTTTAATTACCAAGCTTCAGCCTCCTAGTAGTTAGTCTTTCTTGGATGGTTCATTAGCTTCGACTTCAAAATCTGGTCTAGTTATCTCACAAATATCGGATACCTTTCTTCCTATTTAGTCCCTTCCTTATTCTAACATGTAAAATTGGAAAATATATTTTGAAACTGAGTTGTCTACTAGGAAATGGGTTATAGATTCAGGGGCGAGACATCATGTTACTTATCTTAGAAACCTTTACACATATTACAAAACCTTAGAGAGTACATTTGTCACTTTTCCTAATGGTTTAACTGTGAAAATAGAAGGTTCTGGTTATATTCAACTGACTGATGAGATCTCTCTCCACAATGTTCTGTACATTCCTATGTTTACATTCAACTTGTTAATTGTTACTGTTTTGACTAAAAAAGTGTCCATGTTAAGTTTCGTTTCAATGGTGATTATTGTTATATTTAGGATCTCACTCGGGAATTGATGATTGGTCAAGGTAGAGAAGTGGGAAATCTTTATATTCTAAGTGAAAATACTCTCTCTGGTGCTATGATTGAGTCAAATATTACCATTGCTGCTAATAAGACTGAGTCATGTATTCCTCCTTTATGTTCTAGTTTTCATATAGATGACTCTACTTACATAAAAGATTAGGTCATCCTGGTGTAACTACACTGAATTTACTCTCTCATCTTTTATCTTTACCTAAAGGGAAACATAAGAACCATTCAGAATATTGTCATGTGTGTCATTTATCAAAGCAAAAGTGTTTATCTTTTCCTGTTAGAAATAATATATGTGCTAAATAATTTGCATTGATTCACATTGATACATGGGATCCTTTCTCTACTCCTACTATAGATGGTCCATATATTCTTTTTTACAATTGTAGATGACGATAGCAATGCTACTTGGGTGTATTTGTTAAAACATAAATCTGATGTTCTTACTATTTTGCTTGGTTTTCTAAACATGATTAGAACTCAATATAGACCTTGTGTTTGCTCAGTTAAATCTGATAATGCTCATGAACTTAGTTTCACTCAATTCTACTTAGAAAAAGGCATTAATGTCTCAAAACTCCTAAATAGAACTCTGTGGTAGAGAGAAAACATCAACATCTCTTGAATGTAGCTAGAGTCTTAATGTTTCAATATGACATTCCATTAATATATTGGGGTGAGTGTACTCTCACAACTACCTTTCTCATCAACTGTATTCCATCTCCTATACTACACAATGTCTCTCCATTTGAAGTTATTTGCTCTAAAGTTCCAAATTATATGTCTTTGAAAGTATTTGGTTGTTTATGTTATATATCCACTTCCCCTAAAAAGCGAACTAAGTTTGACCCAAGGGCTTGTGCATGTGTCTTTATATGATATCCAACTGCATACAAAGGGTATAAAGAAATAGATTTAGAGACACACTTAGTTTCAATTTCTCGACATGTTCAGTTCCATGAGGATATTTTTTCGTTTGCCTCTTCTAATATCACAGAAGATCAAAGAATTTCTTTCCTTATATTCATTCACCATATTCTATGGACGCTAATGTCTTGCTTTTGCAACCATCCTCTGATGCCCACCCTCATCAAGCTGAGTCATCTCTGAAACAAATGGTTCCTTTTGAGTCACTTGTCACTCGTCACCAAAAAAATTTCTACCCATTTGAATGACTTTCATTGCTATATTAATAGTAGTATTGATATTAGGCTAACCACTCTATATCCACTCACAAACTATATCTCTTATTCATATCTATCTCGGCCTTTTCGTGCTTTCATTAATATCATCACCAACACAAAAATTCTGAACACTATTCAGAAGCTATGAAACTAAAGGTATGGTGTGATGCTATGAGTCTGAAAATTGGAGCTTTTCAAAGGACATGAACATGAACTCTTTGTCAACTACCTGAAGGGAAGAAAGCTATTGGTTGTAACTTCTAATTATAGTAACTTTTAATTATATGTTTATTGAATTAAATAAATAAAATAACGAAATTTTAAATATTAAAAACATAATTATTTAAACAATAAAATGAAAAATTCTATTAGAATCTCTTATAAACAAACTATGAATACGTCGAAAAGTAACGATATATATTAATGGTTATTTACCATGAATAAGAAAACAATATCCATTGATTAATACCGTCGGAAACAATCAATTGATTATCTACAACTTTCAAAAAAATGTTTGTCGTAAGTAATTGACGATTGTATACTTTTGATTTTTTGTCTGATTCAGTAGAATGAATATGTTCTTTTCTACCCCATCATAAATTTGTGACATATGTTGATGAATGATTGTTACTTATGATTTAGATACAACTGATCTGAATAAAATGAAAGTATTTCAAAATTGGCAGGTGTTGATGGCATTTTGATGGTTTTGGACTTTTGGTGGTCAATTTTAGATTTTTTCTTGTAGTTTGCACATTTACCAAAACGTTTACTGTTTTTTCTATGGAAAATATATACATTTCTTGTGTACGTTATTTTAGATTGATTGTGAAAGCAGTGAGAATTTGTTGCTTACAAAGGAAATGAAAAGGGAAATCTAAGCTCGAATAAATTGAGAGAGAGAGAAACAAAGAAAAAATAAGACATTGGAAAGAAAACGAATAAATAGTAAAAGTGAGATATTTCGTTTAATTGAGAAAACGTTTGGGTACATTTTTTTGTCTCCATCTAATCTATCAGAATCCATCGATAATGTTCGACAGAAATTGATAGTATACACCTTTCAATTATTAACAATAGACTATTAAATGATAGTCGTTGATAAAAACATTAGTTAATTAAAAATAATTAACGCCGATGATAGGTGGCAAGTGGTGTAGTCACTTTACAAATTCTCATGACACTAGGGATTGAACCCCTTACCTGCAGTAGCAGGAGTGAGATTTAAAAAAAATTAAAAATAATTAATTTTCGGCTATATACTTTCAATTTCTATAAAAAAATTATCAAAAATAGGTCTTTTTGGTATGTAAGAAATTTTTGATGACTATAAACGAAAAATTATTTTCTATCTAGATCCCACAAATGATTTTTGGTATGTTGGAAATCGATTAATTTTGATGGCTTTATGATGATTTTGGCCATAAGTCGTGGGTTATTTTTGTAGTAAAATTTACTAAAACCTTTACGTTTATATCTTTTGAAAATATAAACAACAAAAGTTCAAGTTATATCTTCAAATAATCACTTGTGATGAAGAGAAAAAATATTTATTGGTTTAGAATTACTTTAGATATATGAAGAAAGAAGGGAAAAGATGTGGCATACAAAGAAAATAAATAGAAAAAGTGAAATAGAAGGTAAATAAAAAAAGAAAGAAGCAAATGTAATCGTTTTCAAAAGGAGTGAGGATAGTGATAAATTGACCTCTTCTTTGGAGACTACCACTTTGGTTGAGGTGTGAGTTAGTTTGTCGTCTGCTGGTATTGAGTTCTTTTGCTATCGCCATGATGCCATTTATGCTGAGCTCGGTCCAATTCTTCACCTCTCAGCTTTTCCCCTTTCAAGCTTTATTAATTACTAGGTCTAGAGGACGAACTCAATTCTAACATCATCATATCTTATCTAATCATCAACTTAAAATACTACAAATATCATTATTATTTGAACGCCATATATTTCTCTCTCAGAAGAACATATCATACAAAAAATTCTTTCAATTAGTCTTAACTTTGTAAAGTTTAAAACATAACTGATGGCCTGAATTAAAATCTAAATGAATACTAGTTTACCGTTTACCATTCACAAATGAATATCAAACAAATAAATAAGCCTCCATAAAACATTCTGTACTCCCAATTTTGGTATAATATCAGTTTTAAGTGGTTCGCTTTTGGAAGGATAATCGGTAAACTGATAAAACCGACATAAATGTATATGCCATATATATATATATATATGAAAATCTATAATATAACGTGTAGGTAAATCTGTTAAATTGGCTTTCCAGATTCAATAAAGACATGACCTAAAGTTCCAATCTGTATGACCAGAATTATTCTAACCAGACCGAATTGACTAGAAACATTCCAGCTCATTTTTCTGACATTTGTAGTTACAACTTGTAAGTCACACTCAATAAGTGTGGTAAAAGTAGTAATAATAATAATAATAATAATAATAATAATAATAATAATAATAATAATAATAATAATAATAATAATAATAATAATAATAATAATAATAATAATAATAATAAAAATCCTCCAAAATTGAGGTCAACACTCTCCTAGATCAGAGGCTTTCACTCTACTTACTTCTCATCTTAACCATTAGACCACCATTATCGGTGTTCTTTTAAACGTTTCTTATTTTTATTTATGATTAAAAAAATAAAAATTAAATATAAACCTAAGAAACGAAGAAATCGCCTCTTTGATTCTTTCTCTCAAAATTCAGTTTGTCTCTCGCGATCATTCCCTCTCAGGTACCTCCGAAATTCTCACGTAGAGGTAGAATTGATCTGGATCTGAGCCAATGCATTCTTAATTTGTAGATTCGAATACATTTGCTGGTTGTTCATTTTGTTCTTAGCTTGCATTGCTGTTTTTCAATTTGATGGTTGGAAAATTGGATTATCTTGCTTCGATTTACGTTTATGATGATGCGCATCTTCGAAAATACTTTGAGTTTTCGATGTTTTGGTAAAAAATTTCTGTAAATCGATCAGCTTCGAAGTCTGGATCTATCTCGTGATCTATTCGATAAGAACAATAGAATTTGTAACGTTTCTGCATCTGTTTGGATCTGATTTTATCTAATCGTATTATGATTTGTTCAAGGAGTTTCATTTTGAGATTTATCTTGTGATCTCTAATGTTTCGTAATTGATTATGCATTATGTGTGGAATGGTTCTAAAGCTTCCTGCATTTCCTTCAAGGACTCTGCTTGTCGTTGCCTTGGTTACATGGTCTCCAAGAAGAAGTACATCTTTACAATTGATGACAATTGTTTCGTAAGTTTTGACAATTCTCTATTTCGATCTGCTTAAGCTTTTTTGTCAATTCTGTTTATAGATCTATTTTTCCAGGTTTATTAATTGAATGTCATATGTTAAGTTTGAGATCTATTGGACAAAGTTTGCAGATTTAACAGATCTTAAACTTTAAAATTCTGAATTTGATTCCAACTCTCTGGTAAAAAACACTGTTTTGACCTAGATCTATACACTCCTCTGCTTGATGGTTCTCGATCTGTTTTCAAAATTTGAGTAATATTTTATTCACCGGCACTGATATGAATCAGTCATGATCCTGTAAGGTTAACAACACATAGAAAAGTCTTTAACTTTAATTCCTCTCTTTAGGGATTTGTGGGGCTTCCCATGAATTGAGTTTTTAGTTACGCCATGATTGTAGCATTGATGTTGCTTTCATAATGTGTTGGTTAATCATGTGTAATGTATTGTGTCCTCATAGTCTTCTTTTTCTTATTCTCTGTCTTTAGCTGCATTTGAATAATCTTCTCTTAATTTATATATTAACTCATTGTTGTCATGTTTTATAGGTTGCTAAGGATCCATCTGGAAAGGCTATGAATGCTCTTGAAAAACACATTAAGAACCTTCTCTGCCCATCAACACATTAAGAACCTTCTCTGTAACGTAATTAAACTACAGTGTGTGTACTTACCTGCTTCTTATGGTTATGTTCTACAGGTGATCTGTGACCATTTGGGTTTGGGAGTGAAGACAAGTTTGCCTTACATTTACCACAGCAAAGCAAGTAACCCATTTGTGAACTTGAAGAAGGAATACAAAGGAATCTTCTGGCAGGAGGATATCATTCCATTCTTCCAGAGTGCAAAGCTGTCTAAAGATGCTGTGACAGTTCAACAATGCTACATTGAGCTCTCCAAGATGGTGAAGGAGAAGTTGAGCCCCATTGATCCTTACTTTGACAAACTTGTTGATGCTATGGTCACTTGGATTGAAGCTTGGGATGAGCTTAACCCACCAACCAAAGCTTGAGCAGCAAAAAAACCACCATAACATTGTTTACATTCTCGTACCAATAGCTTAGTGTTGGTAATGTTGTTTACATTTTCATTGGATGTTTTGAACTCCCATAACATATTATTACTATAATATTTCTAATTTTTTTAAGAAACCCAATTAAGAAACTACCAATAATCACACTTAAAAACTCAAAACACATATACATTTCTTATCTCACATTTTTTCTAATATATTAATTAAATAATGCTAAAAGACTCTAACAAAAAACTCTCAGTAATGTTGCTCTTAGATATCCTGCTCTTTATTAGGTGTCAGAATCGTATTCCATCTCAGCTCTGAAAATATATATTACTTCTAGGGTTCTCTCGCTTACCATCTCAACTCAGATGACTTCTCAATCAACTCAGATTCAACCAAAACTTCACACTATCGACAGCTATGGATAAGGCGCTAATGGAGATGTGTCTAGAAGAGGAAGACCAACCTTTTCTCATTCCAGATCTACCGGAATTCAGCTCAAGTGTGAAGAATGCTCAAAGTCTCATCTGAAGGGTTTTAAATCCTGCAAATCAGAAAATTTCGAGTTTAATCCTGGATTCTAAGGAAATGGCAAAAACAAGGCAAAGTTAGAGGAGTGCTTCTTTCCAAGGAAAGATTCCACTTCATCTTTGATAATCTACATGATATGGAAGAAATTTTGGAGAAGAGAGTTCACACCTACAACAAATGGGCGATATAGCCTTGGAAAGATGGGTCAAAAATTCTCCACCAATCTTTACCATCAGCTGTGAAACATGCACGTTTACTACTTCACTGTAGCGGCGATTACGGCGTTAGGAGAAACAATAGGTAAAGCACTAGAGTAAGAGATTATGTCAGAGTGAAGGTAGCCTTTGATATTACTAAACCTCTCAGGAAAAGGTCGTGGTTTTTCCGAATGGAGAGCAAACAGTGGAGATGCTTTAACTGTCAGAGGTTAATCCATGACAAGGACATTGAAACAAGAAGAGCAGAAAATGAGGACTTTGATCTCATGGTCCTCGGATCCTCTATTTGGTGTGTTAAGAGAATATCAGGAAGGAATAGATAAACAAACACGAAGACAAAAAATCTGCAACGAGGTTTTGCATGAGCTACGAATTATGATGCTGATGGAAGATTCTACAGAAAGGGGCAAAAAGGCCGTGGTTGATGAGGAGAAGAATCCTTTGCTGCAAAAAAACTGTGCTAAGGCTAGAACAAAGCCCGATTGTATCCACAAATATAGACAAAGACAAGGAATTGTCTGAGAACACCAATTGTCGAGAAGATGAGTCTCAAAACCCATCTAAAAAACAGAAATGATTTTTAAAAAAAAATTGAAAAATTGGTAAATTGACCAATTGATCCTCGCAAAATTCGCCCAAACCCGACACAAATCAATTGAACCCGACTTAATCGCTCAAACCCGACCCAATCGCCCAATCCGACCCAAATTGACCAAACCCGACACAAACCCTAAAACCCGACCCAAACCCTAAAACCGACCCGGTTTCTCCCCCACTAAACCCTAAAATCACGAATCCCACTATCCCATTCTCTTCCATTTGTCGCGATTCGCCAAAACTAAAACTCAAAATCCCGCTCATAATTTTTCCTTTGATTTCACAAGTCTCTTTCGGAAAACTAGTTATACTACTGTACAACTTCGTTAGATTTCACTAAAAATCAAAGATTTATCTCCACCAAACTCTCCAATTGAAGGTAAATCTTCAAAAGTGTAATTAGTTATCACTTGATTACGGTATTGTATTCTATTTCGGCATCAAAGGGGGCGGTTTTGGGATTGACCTATGGTTTTGGTTCAAACTCTCTATGGTTTTGGTTCTTAATTTGGTATTGGAAATTGTTAGTATTTCAAAATTGATAGTTGTTGATGATTGATTATAATGTGTTGAGATAATGTAGATAATGTGTTGACAAGAGGAGGGTCAAGTAGTTGATGATGATTGATTTCGATTTTGGTTCTATTTTTTTTGTAGTCATGGTTAGAACAAGAAGAGGTTCAAGTAGATGAGGCAGTAATAGAGGATATATGGAAGACGAACCGATGGAGGATACATTCATTGAAGACAGAATGGTAGGTATAACTAGTATAACTTGCTAGTTATACTATATTTTTCGTAAAACTAGTACAACTATGTAGTTATACTCTGTCGTATACTAGTATAACTAGCAAGTTATACTATATTTTTCGTAAAACTAGTACAACTATGTAGTTATACTCTGTCGTAATACTAGCATAACTTGCTAGTTATACTATATTTTTCGTAAAACTAGTACAACTATGTAGTTATACTCTGTCGTAATACTAGTATAACTAGCAAGTTATACTATATTTTTCGTAAAACTAGTACAACTATGTAGTTATACTCTGTCGTAATACTAGTATAACTTGCTAGTTATACTATATTTTTCGTAAAACTAGTACAACTATGTAGTTATACTTTGTCGTAATACTAGTATAACTAGCAAGTTATACTATATTTTTCGTAAAACTAGTACAACTATGTAGTTATACTCTGTCGTAATACTAGTATAACTTGCTAGTTGTACTATATTTTCGTAATACTAGTACAACTATGTAGTTATACTTTGTCGTAATACTAGTATAACTAGCAAGTTATACTATATTTTTCGTAAAACTAGTACAATTATGTAGTTATACTCTATCGTAATACTAGTATAACTTGCTAGTTATACTATATTTTTCGTAAAACTAGTACAACTATGTAGTTATACTTTGTCGTAATACTAGTATAACTAGCAAGTTATACTATATTTTTCGTAAAACTAGTACAACTATGTAGTTATACTCTGTCGTAATACTAGTATAACTTGCTAGTTGTACTATATTTTCGTAATACTAGTACAACTATGTAGTTATACTTTGTCGTAATACTAATATAACTAGCAAGTTATACTATATTTTTCGTAAAACTAGTACAACTATGTAGTTATACTCTGTCGTAATACTAGTATAACTTGCTAGTTATACTATATTTTTCCTAAAACTAGTACAACTATGTAGTTATACTCTGGCGTTAATTGCTGAAAATATGTGTGTGTGTTTCATGATGAAGGACCGACTGCACAACTTCCTACCGGGATGTACTTCAATCCGACGGAGTACACCAAAAAAGTGAAGATCTCCACTCGTTTTTATGTAAAGCAAACGAAGCAGTTTTTCGACGGGTTGCAGCGTCCATTGACTGATGTGGAGAGGGCATGGTTCGAGAATCATCCGTAGTTCCAGCATATATTCCATATGCCAATGGAGAAAAACCACATGAGCATGGGCATGTGGATGTTGCTGCTTCGAACCGTTCGAACGGAGACCAACCGAGAAGTTTGGTTTATTGTCAACGGTGTCCCGGTTCGGTATGGGCTAAGAGAGCATGCATTGATCTCTGGGCTAAACTGTCGGATGTATGAGACGACAGATTTTCGGGAAACAGCTGGAGGTATGAGGTCCAAGAGGAATTTTATGGGGCATTTGGGGAAGAGTGTCAGAAAGGAGGATGTGGAGAATATTTTGGTGAATTGGGGACCTCTTACTCAGGACGACAAATGGTTGAAGATGTTAGTCTTGTATTTCCTGTGCCATGTCATTCACTCGCCGACCAAGGACAGAAAATATGCAACACCGATCGATAACTTTCTATTGAGGGTTGTGGATGATTTGGATTACTGCTACAAGTTTCCTTGCGGCAGAAGGACATTCGAGAACATACTTCACGAGATCGAGCATACAGTGAATCATTTTAGTGGCACGGTCTCGGGTAAAACTTGGGCAATCCCTGGTTTCATACTTCCTCTTGAGGTTAGTTTACATTTGTTAATTTATGATATGTAATTATTGTGTGGTGTTTCAGACATTTCCGCATATGTTTGTGGTTGTAGTTATTGGCTTTTGAGTCAATACCGAGCTTGTACAATAATTGCCGAAAGGCAATTCCAAACGCAGACCCAACTTATCCTCGGATGTGCAAGTCTCAGTTCCAGCAATCTAACATGAGAGGATATTCTTTCCCGACAATCAACAAACTCCTTGATAAAACTACGGTTAGTTAATGATTGGTGGTACAACTATGTAGTTATACTCTGTCCTAATACTAGTATAACTTGCTAGATATACTATCTTTTTCGTAAAACTAGTACAACTATGAAGTTATACTTTGTCGTAATACTACTATAACTTGCTAGTTATACTATATTTTTCGTAAAACTAGTACAACTATGTAGTTATACTCTGTCGTAATACTAGTATAACTTGCTAGTTATACTATATTTTTTATAAAACTTGTACAACTATGTAGTTATACTCTGTGATTTCTAATTTTTCTAATTAGAGTTAGTCATTGATTTATTTGTTTTGCATGAGATTTTCAGTACCCTCTATCCACGCACAGATGAAGAGCGTAGTTTGCTGGCTGAAATGACAGAAGATGAGGATGATGAAACTCATGATTTTGAGGTTGAAAGCTGGAGACAATGTATCCGTGTTGGGAAGAGAATCATGTTTGAAGCAATGTATAACCAGGATGTGGAAGCAAGATTACCTACTCCGCCTTCTGCTCCGACACAAGCTCCAACTCCGCCTTCTGCTCCGACACAAGCCATGCCTCCGCCTTCCGCTCTGAATCAAGCTGAGGTTGTTGATATGCTGAAGGCATTAACAGACGAGGTGGATCGGTTGAAGAGAAGAGTGACATTGCTGGAACATGTATAACTAGTATAACTAGAATAACTTGTATAACTCAGATAACTCGAATGACTTGTATAACTTGAATTACTGTTCAAATACAGGGTGCTGGGGTTTTTGAAGGTGGTCCTGTTACCTGGGATGCTGCTGGTGGTGATAATGAACCCCATGATGGTGATGTACCTGATCAATCTGCAACCGTCGATGCTCCACCCGTTGATGATGCACCCGCTGTTAGCCAGGTATAACTAGTATAACTTGTATAAAAAGTATAACACGTATAACTAATATAACTTGCTTAACTTTTCAACTGTAGGCTGCTGGAACTCGTGCAGGTATTAGGAATGTATATGTGCGAACAAGTAAACGCACAACGGTTTCTGACCCAAGTCTGGCAGTGACGAGGACAAAGGCGAGGAATGTACAACTGTAGACCTAAGTTAAAAACTCATTTAGCATTTTGTGTTTAATTTATTTAAGGTTATGTTAATGTATTTCAAACATGTTTAAGTCTTGAAAGTTATGTTTATATTTTCAAACATAATTAAGTGTTAAATGTTATGTTTATATGTCTCAAACATCTTTAAGTGTATAACATCACGCGAAATATTATTATGCTTAAATAGTTAGACTAAAATAACCTGAATTTTGACAATCTTACAAAGGACCGATATATTTTTCGACCCTCTCCACAAGCTTAACAACCACTGCATTTTGCTCCCACATCTCCTTCTTCAGCATCGTCACCTCCGCCTTGTACAACTCCTATCTTTTTCTCCATCTCCTCGATACTACATTTCAGATTCTCACACTCTCCTTGTATACTAGTTATACTAAACTAAACAACTTCAATAGTTAGAGTACATAAGTAATACTAGTTATACTAGTTAGACTAAACATCATCGTTTGTACCTTATACACTCGACATTTGAAATAGATCTTGTTCCGGGCATGTTCATTTGTTCTTTCCACGATGATAGCTTCACCACATGGACATTCATGAGGAATTCCCCCTTCACTATCTAGGACGTATTCCATTCGCCTAAACATTTCACGGTTTTCTTCCTCGGAGTAGTTGGTGTCGTCCTCTTCGGTCCAAGACACCATGTAAGACCTAAAAGAAAAGAAAAACATAAACAAAATTGATGAATCTAAAATCAAAGCCCAACATTTTTTTCTACAAACCCTAACAAGAGAGGCGAACTTACTATGGGAGAAGAAGTCGAGAGATGAGACAAGATTGGAGAGAGGAGAGGATAGATAATCTAATAGACAAGAGATGAGAGAAGATTTCAAGAGATGAGAGGAGAAATCGTTGAGAGATGAAAGAAAATGAGGGAGAGTGTCGCGCCAGGGAGAGAGGCAAGAGTGAGGAGGAGAGAGAAAAGTCTTTTTTGTTTGTTTATATACCCACAAAATTAGGTCTGCACGTGTCTCAATGAAAATTTCTGATCTGGGCGCCAAACGAAAATATCTAGGTTTTCGACCTAGTTATACTACTAGTTGTCTGTTATACTAAATTACTACTAGTTATACTTTTGATGATTTTGCATTACATTTAGTTTTACATATCCTTATAAATTTATTTCTTAGTTGTAAAGTGAATTATAATAAATTACATGATGACTCTAAGTGTTTTATGTATTTAAATTCTAGAATCAATATATATTCGTAGAACTTAGAGAGTCACACTAATGTAAACTTAGAAAGTCACACTAAAAAACTATAAGGAATATGGTGAACTAATGTAATTAAGTCTAAAAATCTTATTTTAATTTTATTTTTAAGTTATGTATAGAGTCATTCATCACTATATACACAAAATATAATCATCTTAATGTTAACTTATAAGAATTTAGTTTCATTATAGATTATCTTACATATAAGAATTTAGTTTCATTATAGATTATCTTACTTATAAGAATTGAGTTTCATGGATCAAATTCATCTTTAGATTACAATTACTTAAGTTCAAGCATGACTTCGTCTTCTTTGGCTAAAACGGTGTCGTCGTGCTCCTCCTCTTCATCGAGTTATAATAGTTACTTTAATAACGAGAAATACCTTAGTTTTACTAGTTTCACGAGTTTTACAAATACACACACATTTTCCAGAGAGAGCCATAAAGTTATTAGGAAATACCCTAGTTTTACTAGTTTCACGAGTTTTACACATACACATACATATATATTTTCCAGAGAGAGCCATAAGGCTATTAGGAAATACCCTAGTTTTACTAGTTTCACGAGTTTTACACATAGACACACATTTTCCAGAGAGAGTCATAAGGCTATTAGGAAATACCCTAGTTTTACTAGTTTCACGAGTTTTACAAATACTCAACAAATCACCGATTGACCTCATCTTCTGCTAGGTATCTGAATATTGGCGATTTGAACCTTTGTCTCGGCCTCCTTACGTTTGATGATCTTGGACGTGTTTCTCCTACCGATGGCATCCTTTTCACTTTTCTTCTTCTCGTTTTAATAATCATGTCAAGTGGTTTGATTTCTTTGTCTTTGATGTAATCCGGAACATCCCACTGCGACATCTCGGGCACCAACAAAATAGACCTGGTATACGCAAGTCCCCACAACTCAGACCAATAATATTTAGAACAAAGCTCATGTAAGAGATATTACGAGGTCGAGGTTCGATCTTATGGTAATGAATGAATGCAGCCAATGCATGGATACACAATACTTTTCGATGTTGAACACTCTACAACTGCAACTCTTCGATTCCAAGCAAACAAAATAATTCTTCCCATCACTACCGACAAAATCGAATTCAAAGGTGTTGAGTGCCATCACAATCGACCTCTCGGCAACAGTACATGAATCATGCATTATGTTCTCCACATATGGCACCAATTTGTTTTCGATCGTACCTTTCGTTGTTTCCATCTGACGATCACAAAACCACTTCTAAATGTTTTGAGGATTGTATCAAGCATGGGTATTAGGGAGAACTTCCTTGCTTCATTAAACACACTATTCATAGACTCCACACTGTTGCTTGTGTCGATATTATACCTTTCTCCCGGAAAGACACACCTAGCCCACTTTTCCTTCACAGTACTTTCCTCCATATAACTAGCTGCAGACGGAAATCTTCTCATAAATAAACGATATTCACGGTTGAAATCGGCAATTGTGTACTGCCTACTACTCTGCATGAATTTCCAACCAACTACAGATTTGTTGGTACTAGACGCATGAGCTCTCACATTTTGTGACATATGCCATATGCAGTACCCGTGATGGGCTTCTGGATACACATTACCTATGGCTCCGATGAGCCTTGCATTCCTATCACTTACAAATACCAATTCGGAAGAATCTGGTATAACAATCTTCAAAGTCTGGAAAAACCATGTCCAACTAGCATTGTTTTCTCCATCTAGTACACCATACACAATTGGATAATGGTGCCGATTAGGATCTTGAGCAATGGCAAAAAATAATACACCACCATATCCATTTTTGAGGAATGTTGCATCTACAATAATCATTTTCCTCATCACTCTAAACCCCTCGATGCTAACTCCCAAAGCTATGAAAAGGTACTTGAACTTCTCATTCTCATCTACTTGCATTTGTGTTACTGTACCCGCATTTACCTTCTGTAACTCGTATAAATAGGAATGTATCATCTTGTAGCTTTCTTCCAGAGTGCCACACAGCCTATCAATAACAAGTTGTCTCCCTCTCCTCGCGGTGGAGTACGATATACTCACTCCAAGTTTTGTCTTCACAAGACCCATGATAACTTTAGGAGTTGGAGTGTTCATTTGTCTAGGAAAATCCTCTTGCAAGACACTTGCAACTATTTCTGGCGTGCAGTGCCTCTTTGTGCCACTACTCTCGCTCTGACTAGCCCGAGAGCATGTATGCATCTTTGTGTACTTTATAATCCTGAAAATATCCATATTTCCAATCTTTGATGCTCGTACACCCTATTTGCAGCCTTCTTTATTACATACAATTCACAACCGACTGGGTTCAGATCTTTTAATAGCAAAATAAAAGTTGTTGACAAATGATCCTATAACCATAACTTCTTGCAATGTCTTCTTATCTTTAAATTCTTGATGCAAACTCAAACCTAAGCCGCCTTCTCATTCCTCTGCAAACTGACTACTCTCTACAACGGGTGAACGTTCTACATAGACATCACCAATATCCGATCTCTCAACACTAATATCCACACTTCCATCTTCTGGATCAATTTCATTATCTCTAACTGGTGGAGAATATACTGTAATAGCAATTGCTCCTCCCTCACCATCATTACAACCAACAGAGCTTTGAACTGCTATCGACACTTGTCTCAACATTCTTTCCTCAGGTTCTTCCGATCTAGTTATGACATCCACGAACAATGTTGCCGTACTACGATTATATTCATCAATGTAGGCTAGATAACCACACACATCCACATCATCATAGATACTCACTTCAACCTCATCTCTGACCATAGGTCGGTAGAACCTCAACTGTAATCTAACCTTACTTTCATCTAAACCAAGCCTCTGATATAGACATTCTTCAATCATCGACAAAGTGATATCCTCTACCGCATGCTTCATCAATATACAACTAATACGGTCGTTGCATTTAAACCATATCACGACTTTGTTGTTCATAAAGAATAAGTATCATTTCATAACTAAACCCAAAATCTGAAGACAAGTGATTCATTGGTAATGGTCACTTTACAAATTCTCAGACACTAGTGTTTGATCCTTTCGACTATAAGTTGAAGTTAAAAAGGGATTTTAAGATATAGGCTTTGCTTATGGTTCAAGGTCTTGCCGATCCAAATGTTGACAACAAAAAAAACTAAATTCTATTTTATTTTATTCTTCCTTCCAGTCGCCTTTGTCTCGTGCCTAGCTAAACCACTTTTGAAGACAACTCATCACCTGCATTCATGCATAATGTGTAAGTACAAATATGCTTAGTGAACCGGTTATCTTGTCTCATCGTGCCAAACCAGATATCGTAGTTAAAAATCAATTCAATTAAGTCACATAACAAATCAAAATATGTCATGTGCATAAGTCGTCAGGATCTGCCATTTAGCACTATCTAGCTGTCATAAATGTACCATAAATCAGCTCAAGTCAAAAATGAGGTACGAATAAGAGTAATATATCGGTCATTGTGTACAGACAATACAATGCAATAAATCCTAATCCGTCTAAACTTAATCAAATATATGCCTAATAACGAGCCCATAAAGACCCACGACCACAAACTCAGTTTTGCCTTAGCATTTTCCGATACAGCTTATTGCAATTAATCGAACCTTATTGCGTCAAATTCGCCAAATATCAATCACGGTCGATCCTTGCTCAGAAAAACATGCAATATTTTTGCTTGAGGGATTTATCACGGCAAAGATTAGGGCTATATTTATAAGCTGTTTAAGCACAAAATCCTAATATGTTACGTAAATCGGATCTCATAATGCCGCCTTTCAAAAACATCACTAAAACTAAAACCAGTTCCTTCGTTATTGTAGGTTTTGCGCAAAGGTAAGAAATGTCATTTAGAGCATGCTGACCTCGATGAAACCTTCTCCAACACTTGACTAAATGTTTCTTTATTTAAATTTTTTGTTAACACTTTCACCACTAATAAACCTCTCCAAACTTTGAGACACATTGATTAATTGGACTTCTCTAACCCCATATCTAGAAATGCATAGCCTCTTTATCAACCACTTTTGCATCAACTCGTGGTTGCATGGCCATATTAGTCTTAGACCCACCATCATTATTGTTCTCCCAACAATAATATGCGCCCTTTTTCTTTGAAGATAATAAAGACAACACAATGGAGTATGAAAATTTGGGTGGATTATTATTAGTTGAGAGCGAGAGACAGACGATTTTATTTGTTTTTTCCCGCTAAGTATTAAATGAGCCTCTCTTCTTCTCAACTGTTATTTCACTTTAACGTACACATGAGAGACAGAGAGAGAAAGTTTCGCATTAATGGTGACTTCACCTACCAGTTGTCTAGTGGGGAGAGATTAATGTGACGAAGAAGAGAAGAGTGAGAGACAGAGAGAGAGTAGTAGAGCAAAGCAAATCCTGTCTTCTTCTTTTTCTCTCTCTCTCTTGATACTGTTGTGCCGCCGAGATGTGGAACTCGGCGGAGAACGCATTTTCGCGTTCGACGTCGATTAAAGATGAAGTTGAAGACGAAGAAGAGCTACGATGGGCGGCGTTGCAGCGCCTTCCGACTTATTCACGAATTCGACGCGGCATTTTCAGGGATATGATTGGTGACACTAAAGAGATCCAAATTGGTAACCTAGAAGCTAGCGAACAACGTCTTTTACTTGATCGACTTGTTAATTCCGTCGAAAATGATCCTGAACAGTTCTTCGCTCGTGTTAGGAAGAGATTTGACGCGTAAATCTCTCTCCCTTTCTATTTCCAGTATGATTAGATTCCTTAATATTCACTTGTTTCGAAAATTGTGCCAGAGTGGATTTAAAATTTCCCAAGATTGAAGTTCGATTTCAGAATCTGATGGTTCAATCATTCGTTCACGTTGGAAGCCGAGCACTACCAACAATTCCAAATTTCATCATTAACATGGCAGAAGTATTTACAACGATTGACTCATTTTCAATATTTCTCTGAGAACTTTTGAGATATCAAAAATGTTTTGTTTCAGGGTTTGTTAAGGAACATACATGTGATTGGTGGTAAAAGGAGCAAATTAACGATTTTAGACGGTATTAGTGGAATCATTAGACCTTCGAGGTATAATTAATTGTACATCTATTTCTATTGCAGCATTTTTCATTATGTCTTACTATTTTTGTTTAATTCCTTATGTCTTGCTCTTCAGATTGACACTTTTACTGGGTCCTCCAAGTTCAGGGAAGACAACATTACTCTTAGCTTTAGCTGGACGACTTGGATCTAATCTTCAGGTACTGAATTTGAGTTAGAGTCATAGCTAAAAACATTATACAATGCTTGAATTCTCTCAAATACTAGTAGTCACTATGCTTCTTGGGTTTGAGTTATTTTTGTGTATGTTCTGACTCCTCCGAAGACATCCGGGAAAATAACGTACAATGGCTACGATCTTAAAGAGATAGTTGCACCAAGGACTTCTGCATATGTCAGCCAACAGGATTGGCATGTGGCGGAGATGACAGTGCGGCAGACTCTCGAATTTGCTGGTCGTTGTCAAGGTGTTGGATTCAAATATGGTAAGTACTAAGAAGCAGTGTGGGTGCATTATACATATGTCATACTTTTGACTGTGTGTTTTGACATAAAACAAAATCAAACACAGATATGCTTCTGGAGCTAGCAAGAAGGGAAAAGCTTGCAGGCATAGTACCTGATGAAGATCTTGATATATTTATGAAGGTACCAGTGATGTTTTAGTCAGAGGCTAGTCCATTCCTTTTCTAGATTTAGTCATGCCCTTGATGCAAATTGGTTTTTCGAACATTCTAGTCTTTAGCTCTCGGAGGGCAGGAGACAAGCCTCGTCGTCGAGTATGTTATGAAGGTATTCTACACAGCCTTATAACTTTTGGTCATAGTTCAAACAGTATCATTGTCCATATGTTCAAAACAAAGAAAACAGTAAACTCCTTATATATGCAATAAGAGTTGACAATATATATATATACACATACACACACACAGAGATCAGGATTTTTGTGTATACCTCATAAAGAATTTACATGTATATTTTGGTCGACGTGCTCTTTTTTAGCTGGGTTTATTGTGAAAACAAGAAGAATGCATTGTTTTCTTGATTTTGAACGTATTGACAAAGATACCTGTTTTACCACTTCGTTAAGATGATATCTCAAAACTAATATACACATTTCTATTTATAAACTTGGTCGAATATGAATTAGAACCGAATCACTCAATATTCTTCTTATAGTCCTTTCAATAAAAGAAGAAATAACTCGTAAGAAACAATTATGCAAAGTTGACCACATTTTCAAACGTGTGGTAGTTATATAAATGTCTACCAGGTTAATGTCACTATTTTTTCTTCAAACTCTTTCTAAAATTCTCATACATCCAACGAAGATTCTAGGGTTGGACACTTGCGCTGACACATTGGTGGGAGATGAGATGATTAAAGGAATTTCAGGGGGCCAGAAGAAACGGCTTACAACAGGTTTATCTGCTCATTCTTGGTTTCATTCATATTAGAAGATTTAACCAGTAAGTACAATGCCCAGTTCTAAACTGAGTGAGGATCAAATTCGCAGGGGAGCTATTAGTAGGTCCAGCAAGGGTCCTCTTCATGGATGAAATATCCAATGGCTTAGATAGTTCAACGACTCATCAGATTATCATGTATATGAGACATTCTACACATGCGCTCGAAGGAACCACTGTCATTTCTTTACTCCAACCGTCTCCTGAGACTTACGAGTTATTTGATGATGTTATCCTTATGTCTGAGGGGCAGATTATTTACCAGGGCCCTCGTGAAAAGGTTCTTGAATTCTTTTCATCGTTGGGGTTTAGTTGCCCTGAGAGAAAAAATGTCGCAGATTTCTTGCAAGAGGTAGGTTTTATTAAAGATTTTAAAGAAGAATTTAGAATTGTTGTCTCTTACAATTTAAATGGGTTTCTGTTAATAGGTTACTTCTAAGAAGGACCAGCAGCAATACTGGTCAGTCCCTTTCCGGCCTTATCGCTATGTACCTCCTGGAAAGTTTGCTGAGGCTTTTCGTTCATATCCAACTGGTAAGAAGTTGGAAAAAAAACTTGAGGTTCCATTTGATAAACGGTTCAATCATTCAGCTGCGTTATCCACATCCCAATATGGTGTAAAGAAGAGTGAACTTCTCAAGATCAACTTTTCCTGGCAGAGGCAACTGATGAAGCAGAATGCCTTTATTTATGTGTTCAAGTTCGTTCAGGTTTGGCTTCCAGTTTTGTTTTCAGGTCCCTATATTTTTTCTTTCGGAATGGTACAACCTAGAGCTGATATAATTTCACTCTCTCTGCATACTATAAATTTGCAGCTTCTTTTAGTTGCCTTGATCACAATGACTGTCTTTTTCCGGACATCAATGCATCACAACACAATTGATGATGGCAACATATATCTTGGCTCGCTTTACTTTTCTATGGTTATCATTCTCTTTAACGGATTTACCGAGGTCCCAATGCTAGTAGCCAAACTACCCGTTCTTTATAAGCACAGAGACTTGCATTTTTATCCAAGCTGGGCCTACGCGTTACCTTCCTGGTTGTTAAGTATCCCTACTTCAATTATAGAATCTGTAACATGGGTGGCAGTTACATATTATGCAATTGGATATGATCCTCTGTTCTCCAGGTACAATTTGTGAAAAAACTAAATGGGAAAAGATATGATTGCTCAAAAAAGTTAACAGTGAACTCCTCAAATCTTCAGGTTTCTTCAGCAGTTCCTGCTGTACTTCTCTCTGCATCAGATGTCCTTGGGTCTTTTCCGTGTGATGGGTTCTTTAGGCCGACATATGATAGTTGCCAATACGTTTGGGTCCTTTGCAATGCTGGTGGTCATGACTCTTGGAGGATTTATAATTTCCAGAGGTCTTCATACTCTGTCTTGAAATCCTTTAAACTCTCTCTCTCTCTTTTGGCCACATCAATATTCATTCTTTTGTTTGATTTCACAGATAGCATTCCAACCTGGTGGATTTGGGGTTACTGGGTTTCTCCTTTGATGTATGCTCAAAACGCTGCTTCTGTGAATGAGTTCCTAGGCCATTCTTGGCAAAAGGTGAAATTTCTACTAGAAATTACTCTAAATTTTAGGTGTTTCTTTCTGTTTAATTTTGGTTTGTATATATGCTCTGAAAGCTCCTGTGATATAGAATATGGAATATACTATTGTGGTTAATGGTTTGCTTTTCTGTTTACTAAGAGTGCTGGGAATCATACCAGCGACTCTCTTGGTTTGGCATTGCTGAAAGAAAGAAGTTTGTTCTCTGATAAGTACTGGTATTGGATTGGTGTCGGTGCCTTGCTTGGATACACAGTTCTTTTCAATTTGCTCTTTACGCTGTTCCTAGCTTATCTCAACCGTAAGCTTCTCATTCTTTTCTATATGCTTAAATCATCTATTATTTGCAATTTTGCTAATCTTGTTCCTATGCTTGTTAACTATTCATAGCTTGGGGTAAGTTACAAGCTGTTGTGTCGAGAGTAGAGTTGGACGAGAGAGAAAAGAAAAGGAAAGGTGACGAGTTTGTTGTGGAGCTAAGAGAGTATTTGCAGCATTCAGGATCACTACATGGTGAGGGAACAAAATGTTTTCCTTTTTTCATCTGCTTTGTGAACTTAAAGAAGCTAGTGCTTATAGTTATTTGATCCAGGAAAATATTTCAAGAATAGAGGCATGGTTCTCCCATTTCAACCACTCTCTCTTGCTTTCAGCAATATCAATTACTATGTTGAGGTTCCCTTGGTATGAACAGGTTTCTACACAGTTGAGTTATTTCAGTGTGAAGACATTATATGTCTCTAGCTTATGCAGCCGAAAATTTCAGGGACTAAAAGAACAAGGGATAATAGAAGATAGGTTGCAGCTACTTGTGAATATTACTGGAGCTTTTAGACCAGGTGTGCTTACAGCATTGGTGGGAGTAAGTGGTGCCGGTAAAACAACACTCATGGATGTTTTAGCTGGAAGAAAAACTGGAGGAACAATAGAGGGCGATGTGTACATATCTGGTTTTCCAAAAAGGCAGGAAACGTTTGCAAGAATTTCAGGTTATTGTGAGCAGAATGATGTTCATTCTCCTTGCCTAACTGTCGTTGAATCACTACTTTTCTCGGCATGCCTTCGCTTACCAGCAGATATTGACTCAGAGACACAAAGGGTAACATAATTTTCATCATCTTTTGATCATTATAAATGTTTGTCTTGGATAATGCTGACCTCAATGAACTTCAAATTCTTGGAGGCGTTTGTCCATGAGGTGATGGAGTTAGTGGAACTGACCTCCTTGAGCGGGGCATTGGTTGGTCTTCCTGGAGTTGATGGCTTATCAACTGAACAAAGAAAAAGGTTAACAATTGCAGTCGAGCTAGTTGCAAACCCTTCAATAGTATTCATGGATGAGCCAACTTCGGGATTGGATGCAAGGGCTGCTGCCATTGTGATGAGGACTGTAAGAAATATAGTAAACACTGGGCGAACCATCGTCTGCACGATTCATCAACCGAGCATTGATATTTTTGAGTCATTTGACGAAGTTAGCTTCTTCAAACAATTGAGTTGGATTATGAGTCTAACAGTTTGCAGAATTTCTTTAATATCCTCTCTAAAGTTCGTTTTTTTGGCAGCTTTTATTCATGAAACGTGGTGGGGAACTCATATATGCCGGTCCACTTGGACAGAGATCGTGTGACCTTGTCAAGTATTTCGAGGTAGCCTTAGTTCTTGATTCATGAATATTTACTTTGCTAGTTATTCGTCAGAAACGGAACCTGGTTCAAGTTCTTATGAATTTAATTGCGTACAGTCTCTTCCTATCCACATGGAAGCGTTTACTCTCCTAGATATTGGTGTCTTTCCGTTTTTGAACTAGAGAAACAAGTAAATTTAAGTTTCTTTACTTCTACTCTTTGCTTCCTTAGTCAATTGAAGGAGTGCAAAAGATCAAACCTGGCCATAATCCGGCAGCATGGATGCTCGACGTCACCTCTTCGACCGAGGAACAGCGGCTTGGAGTTGATTTTGCTGAAATTTACAGGAACTCAAGTTTGTGTCGGTATGTGACTTTCCTCATTTAGTCAAAAACTGTGCATGTGTTATAATTCAGATTAGCTTTCCCTAAGTTCGATTTACCTTATTTCCTTTCTCCGTTATACTGCAGACGCAACAAGGAACTGATTGAAGTCCTCAGCAAGCCAAGTAATATTTCTAAAGAACTCGACTTTCCAACCAGATACTCTCAGTCACTCTATCGTCAGTTTGTTGCTTGCCTCTGGAAACAAAATCTATCATATTGGCGAAACCCACAATACACTGCAGTTCGCTTTTTCTACACCATGGTTATCTCTCTGATGCTTGGAACAATATGTTGGAAATTTGGCTCCAAAAGGTATTGAGTATTCAGCTTCCATTCCTGTAAAATGGCAAAACATTTCTACGGCCAAAGCGAATTATTTTAACCAATGATACATATATTCATGTATAGGGACACTCAACAGCAGTTATTCAATGCAATGGGATCAATGTATGCTGCTGTTCTCTTCATTGGAATCACTAATGCAACAGCTGCGCAACCTGTTGTTTCCATCGAAAGATTTGTTTCGTATCGGGAGAGAGCAGCGGGAATGTATTCAGCACTTCCCTTTGCATTTGCACAGGTCACACATATATGTTTATCTTCTCTCTTTCGCATCCACGTTTCGAGTTCTAAAAATTTCGAAGATAGTAAACTTTGTTGGGGAGTTTTGCAGGTGTTTATAGAGTTTCCATACGTTCTAGCCCAATCCACAATATACAGCAGCATATTCTATGCGATGGCCTCATTCGAATGGTCCGCAGTGAAATTCTTGTGGTACTTATTCTTCATGTACTTTTCGATAATGTACTTCACCTTCTACGGAATGATGACAACTGCAATCACCCCAAACCACAACGTTGCCTCCATTATAGCAGCCCCGTTCTACATGCTCTGGAACCTCTTCAGCGGCTTCATGATCCCATACAAGGTACAACATTACTATACATATATAGTGTGGTTTTAGAGTATTAGGTTCCATTTGATTGATTTCAAAAAACAACAGAGGATTCCGCTGTGGTGGAGATGGTATTACTGGGCAAACCCAGTAGCTTGGACATTGTACGGTCTATTGGTGTCTCAGTACGGTGATGATGATAGACTGGTGAAGCTATCGGACGGTGTGCACAAAGTGATGGTGAAACAACTACTTGATGATGTGATGGGATACAAACATGATTTCTTAGCTGTGTCTGCTATTATGGTCATCGCCTTTTGTGTCTTCTTCTCCTTTGTCTTTGCTTTTGCTATTAAAGCCCTCAATTTCCAGAGAAGATAGACTTATCTCAACTCCTCCATCTATATATATACACACACATACGAAACATGTCTATTTATTAAGTTGCATATTGGGTTGGGTTTTTTTATACCCAAAATTGGTAGAGAATTGCTTTATCTTTCCTCTATCATTACTTGTATGGATCAATAAAAGCTTGTGTTATAGGTTCCTTTTATAGTCTAACAATAACTGAACCCATCTCTATTGTGGTTGTGGTTGTGATCATTTTGTACTATACTATATCTGAGTATATGGGTTAATCTTCATGTTGATTTAATAGCCAAGATCAAGGTGAAGCTCCTTCAGAGTGTTGAATTGGATTGAGACAAAGTAGGTCGTAATTAGGAGATGCGAAGTAGGTCGGATTCGACTCACTGAGTCAAAACGAGTTGTAGATTTATGTTGTGCTTGATCCTCGTGATGTACCTTCATGCAAAACGTAAAAGATGGTTCACAAAAGTTGTCGAGTTAGCATATAAAATATTTGTTACAAGATTATATATTTAAAAGCAGGTAATATATTAGTTAGTAGGTAAACTAAGTGTTAGCGGACAACGTGTGTTAATCAAGACTCAACTAAACTTATAAAACTCCCGTTCACAATAATGGCCGCATCGTCAACCTCGAGTAAAATTTGTGACGGTCTGCCAACCTTTTGAACGCATCCTCTTGTAGCTCTAATCACCATCAACACCGCCATAGATAGGGTTGGAGGTCAGCTTAAAAACTCATGATAAAGATAAAGATGATTTGACAAATTTTAATAAATGTGTTAACCAATAACTATTATTTTTATCTCATACCTTTTACTTGCATATGTTCATGGTCCATTAATTTATCGTCTTTCTTCTTTGCCAAAATTAATTAGGAGATCCAGAGTAAATCCAAGCGGAATTCGACTCACTGAGTTAAAAATGAGTTTGGGACTTTTATTATGATTGACCCTCACGACGCACCTTCCCGCTGTAGAAGATGATTCACAAAGATTATTGAATTAGTAGATAAAATATGTGTTTACAAATCATATATTTGTTAGCATATAATATGTTAGTTAGCAGATAAAATGTAAATGTTATTCAAAAGTGTTTTATGTATGATATGTATGATATGTATCATGAGATGTGTATGACTTAGACACTGGAAGATGTGTATTACAATTTTTAACATCTAATAATTTATTTATTAGGTAATATAAAAATACTTAACCGATAATTATTATTTTATCTGATAATTCCGAAGTTATCAGTTAACTATATGTTATGTACTGATATAAACCCACAATATAGTTATCATCTTTATTGAGGCGCTTACAAACATATTTCATTGAAATGTTTGTATTTGTTATATGTTAATAAAAAATTATATCAATCTCATTAACCGCTAAATATTTATTTATCTCTTAATAACAAATAGGGGAATTGTGTGGCCACAAGTGCCTTTCGATTACAGAAGAAGATTTACAATGTATCTTTGCATTAAATGATCATGTGGGCTATTGGTTGTGTAGTGGACCAACTAGAGACAAATGTGAGGTTTTATTTGTCGAGAGACGAATTTGTATATATACACTATAGCCCTATTGTTACTTTCTTTATTTAGATAAATGTATGTTACTTTTAATAACGTCTACATATATTAAGAAAATTAGGTGGAATAAACATTACAAACCATAGACATCAACCGGCAAAAAACAGATATATCTCAAGAATTAAAGCCCAAAAGTGAGAAACATTGAAAACAATCCCAAGAAAACTAAGCCAAGAACCATAGAACAAATACTTAAAAACTGCAACTCGAAGATCGAAGACAATGTCCAACAAGATGAAACAGGAACATATGAGAAATCTCCTATAGCGAATATGTGTACCTCACAAATGAAGAAAGAGTTACTACACCGACAATAATGAGCCCATAAGTCTAAACTACGTGAAGCCACAGAAAAAAACCTATCTAAAGGCGAGACGAAAGACAAAGTAAATCGCAGTAAAAGACACAAGAGCATGAGATAAATCTTCCGGAAGTGACTAAGTCGAAGTATAACTGACCAAATTTTAAGTCTAAGTAGAACTCAGAGAAGAACTAGACCTCGATCAAGCCTATGAAGTACTAACAAGGAGCGAAACAAATCTCTAACGGAAGGAACCGAATCCCAAAGAGAACATCACCCGATCAAAATAAAGAGAAACTAATCGATCAACCTACAATACAATTAACAAGCACCTAAACACAAATATAGCTTAAATCTAATTAGGGATTAGACCTTAATTATTAAAAATTTAATGGAGACCAAACTAGAAGCGGTGGTTGAGAACCAACACCAAAAAACACATAGAAATGATCAAAGGGGAGCTGGTGACGCCGATTGAGCTATGGAAGCCTCCTTCACCACTCCCCCAACAAAGATCTTCAACGACGGCTACAAGGGAAGATTAAGTCGATAATTCTTTTTTGTGTATGTTAGTTTGTCAATTAGTTTTTGGATTTATGATATTGCCTTAGTTTTCCCTTTATGTAACATTAATTTTCCTAATAAATTTTGTTATAGATCAAATAAGTGCACACATTTTTATTTTGTCAACCGTAGAGCACAACTAACCGGTCTAATAGCTAAGTTTTTACATAATGTAGATAGTAAGACTCGATCTCTTAATATTTAAATGCCCATGACTTTAATAAGCTTATCAAATGCCACTAGAGTAAATGTCACATACAATAAGTACACTAATATAAAATCAAAGTTCTTAATATTGAATAAGTATTAAATGACATCAAAACAAATAATATATAAACAAAAAATACATCGATTTTTAATACGAATTAAGATAAGTTTAAGACAAATTTTAAATTGAAAACAAATTATATGAACATAAATACTATGGGTTTTACCATAATACTAGTATTTGGATAAATCTGATATGAAAATATCCAATGTAACCATAATTTATTGGCCATACTTATTTGCAGTAATAGAGGGTTATTGTTGTAATTATTCTTGATTTTTTCCTTATAATTCTTGCTTTTCAGATCGAGAAATCTCACGCGTATTAACATCATCAATAGAGTTTGAATTTATTAGCAATATATTATTGTTCACCTCACGTATTTAAGCTAACTTGTTAACTTGATTTTGCATATGTAAATTTTCAGCTCAGAAGCTTTATCTGTAACTGATGCAATTTCTTTAAAAAAAAGAAATAAGTCTTTTCATTTGATGAAACTATAGATGAAAAGATGAATAATTATTTTCAGCTATTTTCTTATAATTCTTGCTTTATTTGATTTAACCGGGAGTTGTTAGAATTTAATCCACAATTTTTACTACTTAAATTAATAGAAAATGAAGGCTGTCTAAGAGACGATTGTGAGACCCAACTCTGAATTTGGTTATAATTTTTCGTGGCCCATGGAGCTAAATAAGGAGAGAAAGTTGAATTTTCATTTAGAGAGAAAAAGTTATTTAGGAAATAACAAGACTTATCAACCTAATCCTAAGACCAAGTGATATCTCCTATATAAACATCTAAACTCAGTGCCCATTCGCTTTTTTTTTTCTCCTACCTGCAAAATCTAGCCTCAGAGCAAGTGAATCCATATTTGCAGTAGATTAAGCAACTTAGTGCAGCTTCCAAGTGGTAAGAAAACTTAGTCCTAATCACTATCTTTCAGGGTATATAACTCTCTGGTCACTGATTCTATGATCGTGATATTTGTAGGTTTGGAAATGTCTCTCTCAAAAATCCGTAGCCAAAAACCGCTTGTCAATTGGAGCTATATTGAGTGAGTTACGATCAACTTAAGGTAAGATATCGAATCTGTTTCAGAGTTAGAGAAATTATGAGTTTTGTTCTAAAAATTTGTGTTCATGGTGGTTTATTTAAGGACCATTTCTGATTAGATCTAAGAAAGTAAGACTAGATCAAATCTTTTTTTGGATAGAGGACACATCCAAGAGGGCGGAGGGAATGCCAGACCTTCATATCTAGGTAAGATCTGACTTGTATATGCATTGCTTGCTATTCAAGAATCATTTGTGTTTAGGTCTATTTTCTCATGCGTATTTATATCAATTTACCGGCTAGTGAGGACATGATCTATGAAACTTTTAGTTTTAGTTTAATTAAGGTTAGTTTTTCCTTTTAATTAAAATAATTATTAGAGTATTTAATAAATACAAAAATAAAAATAGTTATAAGTATAATATTATATGAATAATAATTCTAGAGATAATGTGCTTGTTTGATAATAGGATAGCTGTGTGAATTATAATATATAATAAATAAATATGATTGAATATATATGAAAATGTTATTGTGGAAAATAAATATTATTGTGAGTTGATATAAAAAGAGATATTTAAGAGGATGTTAAGAGCTGTCTCTTAAAGAGAAGTGACACATAATTGATATATTTGGCTACATGCCAAAATTTATGTGGAAAGAAACTTATGGTCTGTAAGGGGCCGACGGGAACACTTCAACCCATAAACCGTAGATGATCTAAGGAGGATCGAGCTATGAGCCGTGGTCTCCCAACCAAGGCCTTTGAAGCTTTCTAGAGGATGGTTGAGCTTATATGCGTGGAGTTGGTTGCTATGGGGGACCGACATGTTTGATACAATTTGTTGAAAAATACGAGTTGTATATGTTTGCTTTATGTGGTTAGGATATACTTGCTTTAATTATGCGAGAGCTTTAAGTCTTAGTGGGCAGAAGTTATATCCTCAGAAGTTATATCAAGTTTCCCAGATATTTGAAGTTATTCGTTTCCAATTTTATTTCCTTATTTTACAAGACATTTTAAAATTAATTTTCTTTATCTTCTCTCTCTTT
>JAKUCM010004315.1:0-79142 GCA_023374145.1 Lepidium sativum | reverse complement strand
CCCCATATTTGACCTTGTTGTGCCACACCAAATAACCTGATTTGACCATGTAGTAACCATTGTTATTAAAGCCCAAGAGTAACTATCAATTGCCTCGCTGCCTATTAAACCTAAGACTTGAATAAGAAGCAATCAAGATGCCTTGAAGAAGAAGTAATAAAGTCTTAGAGTCTCTTTTCCTTCTTGTGACTTTTGGAGACTCAATGAGGGAGTCAAGGTCACATGTCTCCCTTGAGATATGTGAGAAGAGATTTGTTGGCTCATAGGAAGGAAGAAAGAGCCGTTGGCTCCTAGGAGAAAGAGATGGAGCCAATTGGAGAAAGAAGACCACATTGCTTTCATTAAGTTAATTACTACTTATAGAATTATCTAATTGTAGGTCTTACACATGTATGTAGTAGCTCTAATCTTCCTTACATAGAAGCACTATGTTGTATTATAAATAGGATGTAGAAGCTTATGTAAAGATTAAGCAAGAGAAAAGAAAACTCTTCTTCATACTCTCTTCTCTCTAAATTTTCGAAATCTCTTACCAAATCTCTTGAATCTTCATCTTTAAATCTCTTCAATCTTATTCTTCAAAATCTCAAATGGTATCAGAGCTTGGTTCATCATAGACCAAGATTCACCTCTTTCTTTTAAGTCTCAAAGATCCTTGAAATTTTTCGAAATCTCCATTTGTGTTCTTGAAGAGCTTTTTCGGACCTTTGGGTAAAAGAGTGATTCTTCGAAAATTCATGGAACACTTGAAGTTTTTAGGAGATAATGTGGTTCTCAAGGGTTTTAACTACCTCTTGTGGTCAAGAACCATCACTAGTGTGTTGAAAAGCCGAGGGATTTGGGCTCATATTGAAGAAGGAGTTCCAAAAAATGCGGTTTTAGTGAGTTCAAAGGCAAAGGAAAAGGAGGGTGAAGCCACGGCTGGAGAAGATGAAGCAAAATGGTACCAAGAGGATCAAGTTTCTTTAGTCATCATCCAAAGCTCACTTGAACCATCCATTCATGAAGCCTACTCCCATTGTGAAAATGCTAAGGAACTATGGGAATCTCTAAAACGTGTCTATGGGAATCTCTACAAACTTAGTAGAGTTTATGAAGTCAAGAACTCTCTCAACAACCTAAAGCAAGAAGGTATGGAGTTTACTCAATGGTTAGGGAAGCATAGATCATATTGGGCTGAACTAGAAATGCTTAGGCCATTTACGGTAGTTCCAAAAATTCTTCATGAAAGACTTGAGCAAGACAAAGTCTTTGACATGATGATGAACTTAAATTCAGCTTATGGAGACTTTATTTGTCATCTCTTGAGACAAGAGAAGCTTCCGACCTTGGATGAGGCTGGCGGCTTGGTGCAAAGAGAACAAGGGTCAAGAAATCTTTTCAGTGAAAAAGGGGAGCTTGTGATGGGAAACAAAGCTTCATACCGACAAGAGGAAAGGAAAACCTTTGTATGTGAGCACTTCAAACGTAAGGGACACACCAAAGATAGATGTTGGACACTCTATCCACACTTGAAACAAAACTGAGGAGAAAAGGGTAAAGCAAATATAGCAAATGAAGACATGATTCAAGGCAGCTCGGAGTCACACTCTCAAGGCACGAATGGCACAGCTATGGTAGCTAATCAAGGGGAGTATGTAAGGAGAGCTAACCTTGAAGAGCTCATCAAATCAATCAATGCTTTAAAGGAGTCCGGTAACTCTTTCTATGTCTCGAAAATTACTAAACCATTGGTAGTAGATTCCAGAGCATCTCACCATATGATTAGAAATAGAAATTTACTAGAAAATGTTAGACATGCCATAGGGAATGTAGTAATTGCCAATGGTAAGCAAGTTCCTATTGAAGGTATAGGGGATTTACGATTATTTGATAAAAATTCGAAAGCCTTTTATATGCCATCGTTTAAATCAAACTTGTTAAGTTTGTATAAGGCAGTAAATGACTTAAATTTCAAAGCTATTTTCGATCCTAACAAGGTTTATTTTCAGGATATTAAGAGTGGTCGGACCCTTGGAGAAGGAATAGCCAAAGATGGATTGTATTTGTTGGATGACATCAAGAACAATCCTAGTTTTTCTTTTAATGCTACTTTATCTAGTTCTTCTAATGCTTTTAATTCTAGTTGTAGACTTGAACATGATGAGTTGTGGCATGCTCGTTTAGGACATCCACATACTCGGGCTTTGAATTTATTATTACCGAATGTTTTATTTAGAAATGATTCTTGTGAAGCATGCATTCTTGGTAAATATTTCAAATCTATTTTTCCTAAATCCATAACCGTATAGGAAAATTGCTTTGATCTTGTTCATTCGGATGTTTGGTCATCACCATATGAATCTAGAGAGGGACATAAATATTTTGTAACTTTTATTGACGAAAAATCAAAAATTACTTGGATAACATTGTTATCAACTAAAGATCGAGTTCTAGAAGTATTTACTAACTTCCAAACTTATGTGTTTAATCAGTATGGTGGCAAGATCAAAGTCTTAAGATCGGATAACGGTGGAGAATATATGAGCAATGCATTTCAACAGTATCTTACGAAAAACGGGATAATTCATCAAACAACTTGTCCATATACCCCACAACAAAATGGGCTGGCGGAGCACAAAAAACGATACCTTATGGAGGTGGCTAAGTCCATGATATTTCATTCCAAACGTTTTTAGAGAGATGCGGTTGTATTCGCATGCTACTTAATCAACCGAATTCTGACTCGAATTCTCTAAGACATATCACCATTTGAGGTATTAAACAAACTAAGTCCATTATTAGTCACATATGAGTGTTTGGTTGTGTGTGTTCTGTTTTTGTCTCAGGAGAACAAAGGAATAAACTCGAGGCCAAATGCATTAAAGGAATGTTCATTGGGTACTCTATAACTCAAGAAGGATACAAGTGCTATATACCGGATACACACATAATTACGGTGTCTAAGGATGTTAAGTTTATGGAGGAAAAAGGTTATTATGAAGTCAAAGATTGGACAAGTATTCAAAACATTACCCGAAATAATTCCGACCGGGTAATGGGTCTCCGCTTGGTGCTAGATAAACTTGGAATCTCTTTACAAAGTCCTTAAGGAGCAAGGAGAGACACAAATCCCAAAGAAAGTGACCAAAGTGCTCAAGTCACAACCGATCCAGCCCCTCAAACCGAAGCCAACGTCCTCGGGACGCAGCCAGCACGAGAAGAGAACGGGCTCGGAGAGGTAGTGGCCAACCGATTAATGTCACGACTCGACGGGACAAATTTGCAACCGACCCTAACAAAGCCGCTGACCTTACCAAAGCCACGCTCGTCCTGGCCAAAACCGAGTGGAACAGGAGTACAAGTTAGTTTCCTTTTGCTCGATCGATTCCAACTTTACAAGTCGGGCGATAGTTTGTGCGCTTCTTTTCACCTTATTAGTCGATCGATCCACACTTCTTGAGTCGTGCAACGGATCGTGCGGTCTTCTACTGTTCCATTGCTCGATCGATCTTTCTGTAGCATGTTGTGCTCTGGATCGTCCGACAGTCATATCTCCTTCGATTAGTCGGGCTATGCTTGTTTGGTCGGGCAGTTGATCGTGCGCAAACCTATTATGCGTATTGATCGATCGATCATTGAGTGGATCGATCGATCATTGCTTTCCGACAGCTTCCTACTTTGAACAAAAACACAAAAACAAAAACGAATGCAAACTAAAAGAAAAACGAAAAACAAACTACCTAATAGTGGGTTGCCTCCCACTCAGCGCTCTTTTACTTTCATTAGCTTGACTCGGATGCCATTCAGATGGCGGAATCGCTTGAGTGAGGTTTGCTCACTCCTCGGACACTAATCTCCTTAATGTTGAACTTCTTCAACTGTTCATTTTTCTTGTGGATTGTCCTTCATGAAGCATCCAGCAATGCAACAGTTCCATACCGATATATCTCTTTGACCGTGTAGATTCCAGAAGTATCAAAGCAAAGACTACCTGCAAAAACTTTGATAACAAAACCTTTGACATCATAGTTGCAGAATTTGTCAAGACGATAAAGGATACAAGTGTCTTGATGTTCAACTGAGTCTTTCTCCTGTTCACGGAGCAACCCATACTCTTCATCACAACCACTGTCTTCTTCACGATATACTGCAACTTGAGTCAATGATTCAGTGCTCACTTGCTTCCCTTCATCATCTCGAATCATCCCACATAAATTACTCGATGAAGCTCGTATAGGATATGAAACATCCTTGTCCACGTTCTGCAACACAACTCTCTAACTTTGGAAGTCTAACTTAGCACCAACTGTGTTGATAAATGGCCTTCCCAATAAGATCGGAACAACTCTTTCTCTTGCCATTTTAACAACAGTAAAGTCTGTAGGAATCTTGCAATTCCTAACTAGAAGAGTGAAGTCAACAAGTCTTCTTCTAGGTACCTTAGAAGATGCATCTCCAAAAGAAACTGATGAGTGATGTTCTTGCATTAGTTCAATACCGAGTTTCTGCATAGTCTCCAAAGAGATCACATTGATATTAGCTCCAGAATCACACAAGGCATCGCTGAAAACTAGTTGTCCAACTCGACAAGGTATAGCTCTTTATGGTATGGAATAGGAGGGTTGTACTTACTCTCAACTGAACTCCCTACTTCAGAATTGACCACATTGCAAGATTCCTTGGGATTTTTCTCAACTTTTTCAGGTAAACCTCCTTGTGGACGTTTAATAGCCTCAACAGTCTGAGCAACTTGAGTGTCTAGCTTCTTGATATGCATAGAAACTGACTCAAACTTCCCATTTAAATCATTGTAGATGTTGTCCATCGTAACATTAAGCTCCCTTGTAGTCTTTTGTTGCTCAACAACAAGTTGCTGAATCAAGGCCTTAATCTCTTCATTTGGTGTTCATGAAGTTGCTGCTGAAGGCTGTTGCTGCATCGGCGGTGGTACATAAGGCTTATTTGGCATTTGCCAGTTAGTTCGGATTTTGCTCCCTGTTCTGCCAGTTAACATAATCGACCTCCCTTTGGTTTTCAGAACCAACCAAATCATCCTGAACCTGAGCCACTTCTCTGTTGTCCTCAACTTGATTCACACTCCTCTGATTACCCTGAATTGCTCGAATCATAATATCCAACTTTTTAGCAATGTCATCAATCCTCTGAATCTCCACACTGTTCACCTTCCTAGTTTGATCATTTTCTAGACAATGACTACCAGAACTTGTAGACAAGTTATCAATCAGAGTGAAAGCTTCATCCCTAGTGTTAGTCATAAAGTCTCCATTGCTGGCAACATTCAAGGAATTCATGTACTCCCACTCGATTCCACTATAGAAAGTGTTGAGAAATTGCTCATCCGAGTACCCATGGTGTGGAAAATCTCGTTGATACTCCTTGAAACGTTCTCATACTTCATTCAGAGATTCCGAGATCATTGCTGAAACGATGAAATCTTGCTCCTGAGAGTTGCAGTCTTGAACTTAGTGTAGAACTGATCAAGAAACGCTGCTCAAACCTGAGCCCATGTGGTGAGTGATCCTTGAGGTAATGAACGTAACCACCTGGAAGCTCTGTCTGAGAGTGAATGATGGAAAAACTTACACTTCACATAATCAGCAGGTACACCATTAGAGCTTGTAGTGCCACATATGTCTTCGAAATTCTCTATGTGATCCATAGGATTCTCGCCTGGAAGACATACAGCTTAACCAACCCAATAAGCTGAGGTTTGATCTCATAATCATTCCTCTCAATCGCAGGAGGTCGAATAGCTGAGCGATTTTGATAGTGGGTGTGTGGAGTGTCCATGTCACATATCGCTCTGCGTTGAGCAGGCTCTCGTGCTCTCCTAATCTCAGCCAACTCTCTCTGCAATTGTTGTACCACTGTGGCCATCTCCTGTGGATTATGTGCTTGATTCTCCGGAGGATTCATATTTCTAGCTTTTCGGTTTTCTCTTTCAACCCTCGCAAGCTCTTGATTACCAAGTTGAATAGATTTTTTGAACCTTAACTTCTGGTCATACACCTGAAAAGGAACAAAAAGGATCAAAAAGAAAAACGTAAGTAACGATATACACTTGAAACTGTAAACAAAAAATCGAAAGGCAACTAATGGTGCCCTGGCAACGACGCTGAAAACTTAATACAACGAGTTTTAACCCTATATCCTACTGCAAGTGCACAGTAAACGTAATAGTATTTAGGAGTCAAATTCCTCAGAGAACCTGATCACACTTTCGACTTCTATCGAATCGCAAGCTATATCAATCAAAATCAGAGAAGTAAATACTAACAAATTAAACGCGAATGTAATCAAATAACTAAAGCAATCGGATATCAGGTATTAATTCAGGAGCTAGAACTCTTGTCAGGGAAACTATTCAGGAACTAATCTAATCATATTCTCGGCTTGAACAAAAATAAAGATAAACTAACTCTCGTTGGATCTACCCCTCTACTAATAATCTAAAGGTCCTAACTCTCGTTGGTTTCAGATTACAAGCAGGCTTTATCGCTTAGGTTCAATTACCCACAATTCAACCTAGCATTAACTCTCGTTGGTAGTGAAGGAATTGCTCTTCTAATCTAGTTCTAGTTCTTAACAAACTTCTGGAAACTTAACAACCTAAAATCATCGATTAAGTGATCAAGCTAATCTATGCATTAAACTCAAGTATTAGAAGGAGAATCATTTATTCATCAATCATATTTGTTCCCTAACAGTGAATTCTAAAACTCTAGAATCCCTAAATCTGATCCAAGATCTACTCAGACATAGAACAATGAACCAAGAAAATCATGATGAACTGAAACTGAAATTGCATTAATAAATAGAAATAGGATTCAGAAATTCTTCTCAAATGTGAAGAGATCTTATCCCTAGCTTACAAACTCTCAAACTTTTGTAAAAATCGTTCTTCAAAAGCTCAAAGACGCCTCCCAAAAATAAAATAGGAAAAGAGTATTTATAGGTTTCAAAACAAGAGCTGAAAAATCATGAAATTAGGTTTCTTCGAAGGGAATCGATCGATCGATCCTTGTGTTGATCGATCGATCTTTGGATATTGAGTCAATCTCTCAGAAGCCAAGTCGTTCTTCAGATCGTGCGTATATTCCTTGTTAAAGCACTGATCGATCGATCCTTGTGTTGATCGATCGATCCTTCCTCTCGTGAAGAATACCAGAAAATGCTTCAAACTTCTCCAAAGTCCACCTTCAAGCATGATTCCAACTCTGAACGTTTTTGACCTGAAACCTCAATAAAACACATACGAATTCCCCAAATATAACCATAATAATGAGTTCAAAACCGATAAAATATGAGAAACATCATTGATCTCACCACTTTGATTCCAGAGAGGCTCTTGTTCCGCTCGGCTTGGGCTAATGTTCACCTAGCCTGAGCCCACGAGAGGGACTAATGTCTCCAAAGTCTTTCCCATTGATCAAGACACAATAATAGACATAAGATATACATTGCATTACTCGTTTAATCCCAAGTTTATCAAAGCCAAAGACTTTTAAAGATTGTTCTACAATTCCTCATTCCAATATGTCACATGCCTTCATCATATCAATATTTATGGCTATGTGATCTTTGGAGCTCGAAGTTGAAGTCCTCAATGTGTGCAATACTTCGTGAGCCACAATAATATTTTTGGAGATGACTCTATCTTTGACAAATGTTGCTTGAGTCTCAGACACTATACTCGGGAGGAGGTTCTTGAGCCGGGTTGTTATGATCTTAGTAATGACTTTGAATATGAAGTTACACAAGCTTATATGCCCAAATTCACTCATTTTATGGGGGTGATGTTTTTTAGGAATCAAGCAGATATTAGTTGCATTTAGCTGCGGTTCCAACACGCCATTCTCTATAAAATTTCTCACCACCTTACCCAGATCCTCCTTAATCAGTTTCCAATGTGTCTGGCAGAATGCACATGACATACCATCTGGTCCCGAACACTTATCCGGATTCATGCCAAACACCGCATTTTTTATTTCCTTATCTGAGACCGTTTGGTAAGTCAGAGTTGTTTGTTGGGTGACCCTTGTCTCAAAACCTGAAAAGAACTCATCGATACGACGTTCATCTGAGTACTTCTCCGTTGAGTCACGTTCATCGATCACATAAAGGATCAGATTGGCAGCTTTCCTTTGCTTAGAGACATAGTGGAAATACTTGGTGTTTTTATCACCATCTTTAAGCCACTACACTCCATTTTGTTGTCTCCAGAAGGTCTCCTCTTCTCTATGAATCTCATGAAGTTGTTTTTTAAGTTCTGTTAAGTTATCTAAGGATCCTTAAGTGATACTTTCAATACTCCTCTGAAGCTCTTGAGTTCGTACCTCTGAGTTCGTCTTGGATGATTTCTTCCATGAAGTTATCGCCTTTCTGCAATCCGCTATGTTCTCTAAGAACGTTTTCCCTTCCTTTTGACTACCTTTCCAAGAGTTCAGCATAGTCTGAGAGTACCCTTCCTTGGTATCCAACGCTCGTCAAACCTGAAACTTCCTTTTAAGATTCCCAAAGTTACTAGTGAAGTCGGTTTTCAGTTTGTAGTTCGTAAATCGAAATCCGGTTTAAGAAAAGTCCCAAAAATATATTGGTTCAAACGGTATATATCCTTATTTTAGTAGTAAGTAGCAAGTCACATCGCATGCATTTATTGATAAGTTTGATTTTGTGATTCTCCTTATTAAATATCACATGGTTTGTTGATTAAAAAATAGAACGTTAATAACGCATGAAGTTATTAAAATAAATGGTCTTTTATATTAACTTCTAGAGATAATGATGCCATGCTTTTTGGTTGTAACTTATAAGTTAGGTATTAAATAATTAACGAATCAAAATTATAATCACTATTTAATTATTGCAGAAAATTTATAGAGTTTTATGAATTTAAAATCTTGAGGGGTTTCAGTTTGTGCCTATAGTATCATTTAATTAAATTGATTTTCTTTTAAATAAATAAATAGTAAGAGAAAAATATTTAATGAAACGTGGCGTACATGTGGACTTAGTGGCTTATCTTTGCCACTTGAGTCTTTTGAATGGACACTCAGTTAAAAAACACATCAATTTAAGTACTTTAAAATGGATTAAACAAAGCAAAACAATCTAACTTTATAAGCATAACTTTGTCTTATTCCCTTAGAATAGACCAATATAAAGACTATGTATATATTTTACTACAATAATTAAACGAAACAGCTCATGCGTATCCACAATGATTCGGTCAAAAAGATAATAAAAATGTGTCTCCTTCATCATTTCACATTGGACCTACGCCATTACAAAGCCTAAAACAATCAAGTCAAAAAGATCAATTTCATTTGTTCCTTTTTCTTCTTATGCTTCCTTAAATCTAATAGCGAAGGTCGAAATAGTAAAAATTACATTTATCTCTTTCATATTAATCATAATATTTCCTTTTCTGGTACTCACTGTAAGCCTAAAAATTACTTTACAAGATTTACCCATTAATTAGATATTAAATTTACATTTGACAATTTTTGATAAAAACTTCCTGCAAACCGTGATCTGCATGACAAAAAAAACATTAAAATGGTCAAATCTTCAAATAAAAAAAGATATTAACAGAACAAAATAATGAATTCCTAAGGAAATTAATTCATTTTCTTTAAAGAGCTATATTTATGCATATTATTGTCTAAAACCAAAAGCACAAATATGGGAAACTTAACTTTTTGGAATCTAATAGTATTAATAAAATCCAAGAAAATTATGTTCTTTAACAGAAATAATAGTAATAACAAAGTAGAAAACAAGTGTACCCACCAACTTAATTCCAAATCCTTTGAAACATATTTAGAATTCACTGTCTTCTTGTGACGTCTCAAAAAAAAAACAGAGCTTTGTTCTCTGTCTTTTTTTCTTCTCTTCTTCCTCATTTCATGTTTAACTCTTCATCTTTTCCATTTTACCAGTGTCTACCACCTTGAGAACTGCCGCCTTTTCGTGGAAAAAACCCACCTTTTTTAGGTTTTGGAATCTCATGAATGTCCATCACCTGAATAGTCCTTTGCTTTTTCGCTGCAATAGAAACATACACGTGAAAAATGCAGTTAGAAACGATCCAATCAAGTCTGAAACAAAAAAAGGAGATGGTTGGTAAAGTTTCAAAACCATTCTCAGCTTGTCTGTAGTTTTGTTGTAGTCTTTTCCGGGCTGTGTCGAAATCGACTTCTTTATGCTCTTTGTCCCTCTGCAATCCCCAAACCAAAATTGAGGACATGATCTTATAAGTCTTTAAACAGTGACATGAGGATCTAATTTGGCAATGTACCTGAATGTTTTGTTGAGAATGAGAAGGACGAGAAGGTTTAGCTGGAGAAGGTGATTCTCTCCTAGGAGGAGGAGTTGCAGCAACAGGTCTTGCTTTTCTCTCTGGCTCGGCAATCTTACTGTTCTTGCTTGGACCTGAATACCCATCTGTCGAAAATCGGAAAAGGAATTAGCTTTATGGAATAAAATTCAATCAAAACTAGTTGTTTGTTGTTCAATAACTTACTCTGAGGAACCGGTGAATACCCAAAATCAGGAACCTGCCACAGAGTAAGAAAGAGGTTTCACTTTGAGCTCAATGACTAACCAATAACCGAAAATGGCTCATAGACGTTTACCTGTTGGCGATTACCGTTGTGGAGAGCTTTCTGCACTGGTGAGTCCTCATCAGCTACATTGGAAGAGATTGATTGTTCTGAGATTGATAAGCAAGATGCTTGTTCTGAGATTCAGAGTTGTTACTTTACCTATCAAACTCGGAGGTTCGAGATCACCAGGCTGGTTAAATTTGACCCATTCGTCTACTGTTTCTTTCCATTTTCTGCAGAGATAAAAGTAAGATTGAATTAGAAATCCAGAGTATAGTTGAATTTTGAGCAGAAACGTTTCTGAATTTGATCGTAACTTGACAAGCTGTTTAGCTAATCTCCGAACATTGTTCGATGGATGCTTCCGAACTCGGTTCACATGCCTCCCAATATCAGTTTCCTAAAGTTGTGATCAAAAACCTTAAATTATCGACAATTGAAAGATCAAGAGTGTTAGTTTTGTCGAATTCGATTCATGTTATTACCTGAAGAGCTTGGAATGTTATGTCCATATCTTCCAGATTCTGAAGCAGCTCAACCAAAGAATCTTCAGACTGAAACCACAACAAACAGTTCCGTCTTCAATCTGAAATCAAACACCTGAAATTGAAAATCAAGATTCAAGAGATAAAGACTGTAGAACCAGATCAGGATCTTCAAGCTTTTCCTTGATTTCCAAAATACTCTTTTGCTCATCGTCAAACAAACCAGCAAACGGATCGAAATCATCATCGTCTTCACCATTAACAGATTTCTCTCTTACTTCATCAACTGCTGCTTCTTCTTCTTCTTCCTCCGTTTCCTCGTGTATCCTCCCGTTAACCCTAGCAACTGCTGCCTCAGCTACGCTTCCGCCGCCGCCAAAATCGCAGTTTCTACACTTGTTAGCCATCGAAGTCGCGTAAAGACGCTCAACGATGTTATCTCTCCGTCGTTTCAGCTCTTGACCATAGTCAAGTGACGCAACAAGAATCGCAGTATCGATAAATGTCCAAACATCAACACCTGCGTTATCCATAATCGATCGGAAATCGTCCAAATCCATTTTTTCCGGCAACGGAATTATCACCCTTCTCCAAAAATTTGGTAAATTTCAATAATCAAAAACAGAGCAAATCGATTTGGTATTACATCACCAGATCTAAAAGAGAAATCTTTTGATGAATACGATTCATGGGAGATTAAATTTAGAAAGAAACAAATAAAGATTAGATTCAAACGATTAAAGATAAAACAATCAGAAACAAAAACACAAGAATCAGATTGATAAATCCAGATAAAAGGAAGACCCTTTTGATGACGCTTTACTGTAACGAGGAAGAGAGACGAAAAAAAAACAGAAACAGAGGTTTCAGAGGGATTAATAAGATAATGGCAAAAAAAAGAGGAAGAAGAAAGGGAAATATTCCAAATTTGATGCTTTAGAATTTGTTTTTGGGGGTTATTGCTTTCCCTTCATTCTTCTGTAAGTTTTTCTTTTTGGTCCGTGAAATATTCTTCAGACAAAAGCAATTAGAAGCAAATGATTTTTTAGGACAAAATAAATAGAAGGGATTTGCTTTATTGAGGATGCTCTTGCCCTGGACAGAGCAAAGCAAGTTGGTTTATTGTGGTTGGGGAGATGAACAGCTAGAGAAAGCTGAGTGTTTTTCAATAATGGCGTTTACTTTTTTTTATTTTGTTTTTATTTAATTGGAGATAACCAAACACATGTTTACACAATTTAGTTAATGGGCCTATCAATTAAAACTTTGGGCCCAAAACTAGTGGACTCAGAAATTAAATCAATATTTTTATTTGGGCTCAAATATCAAATAATTAGGCCCATTCATAATATATTCGCATCCCTTTTTCTTCGTTTAAATCGACAACATTCGAACTGTCGACGTGTTTCGACTCTCTAAAATCGGGGGACTCACTTCCTGTTCAAATCTATCGCCGTGTTTTGCCGACGGTAGCTGACGGACAACAACTGGTGTTAGTGTAATCGGTAAATCCTCCTCTTTGATCCTGTTCTCCGTCAGCAAATTTCCAATAAGCTTTTTTGGGCTTAGGAGGTCTCGTTTCACAAATTTCAGGATTGCAATTAAAGGCGGAAGCTTGATTTATTGAGAATGGTATTCTTCGACCCTTTTGATTGTGTCTTGTTAAATCTACAGCATTGACTCTATGTCTCCATATTAACAGATTTGGACCCTTTTGATTGTGTCTAGTTTAATTTATCTTTAATATTGCTTTGGTCCAATATGTGGTTCTCAGGATGCTTTTAGAGATGCTATACTGCAGCGAGGTCCAATTGAAAGCTTTGCACTCAAGACTGTTCAAGAGTTTATACAACCTCAAGTAACTATTCAAGTTCACTGTTTAGTGTCTCTGTTGGGTCATAATGTCTGTATAAAATTTTGCTGTAGCTCCAAGTATTTTTATTCAATTTTGAGCTGGTCGTTTAAAATGAACATAGACTATATGGGTTTCAATAAATGTAGCCAATTTCTATTTCTAGATTTCTAATTTATGTTACTTGGTCTTATATTGTTTTTGCTTATTTGACAGAAACAAACAAAGTTGGCCCAAGATGAAAACCAAATGTTTGAAAACATGCTCCGGACAGTGCTGCAGGAGTTAGTGGTCTGTTGTCTCTCCACTAGTTATTTTCGTTGTGTGCATATACTTGATATAGTCATTTGATTGTTGTGTGCATATACTTGATATAGTCATTTGATTTTTTTCTGTGTGGATTCCTCTTTGTGTTTCAGGCTTCAGCTGCTCAATCAGGAGAGCAAATAATGCAGTATGGTCGGTTAATTGATGATGATGTTGAAAATATACATGGCCAAATTCCTCATCTTCTAGGTTAGCAATATTTTTCAAAGCGTTCTATTTAGTTTGATTTGCATAGCTCGTTTATCTAGGTGCAAGTGTGTACCCATTAAACATCTTATTCTTTTTTTTTTCTATTATGTCGTTTGCTTATTATCTTGTTCTTGATTTTTGCTGATAACTTTTATCCAACCTCTCACATCTTTTTGTTTTCTTCTCATAGATGTTGTTCTTTTTCTTTGTGAGAAAGAGCATATAGAAGCTGGCATGATATTCCAGCTGCTGGAGGATTTGACAGAAATGTCTACTATGAAAAACTGTAAAGATGTGTTCGGTTATATTGAAAGCAAACAAGATATATTGGGCAAGGTATGTCTTAGACGAAATCAACATTTTCTTCTTTGTGTTAGGTGTATGAGTATCTCATATTTTGACTTGGATGTTGCATTTATTTGCAGCAAGAGCTTTTTGCACGCGGAAAACTTGTTATGTTGAGGACTTGCAACCAGCTTCTCCGGCGACTGTCAAAGGTTAATTATCTGCATCCGATTCCACTTCCCTTTGTCAAACATATAGTTTTGTAACACATCAAATCTTTACTACTTCCTTTTACTGCTTTCACGATCTGGTAAACAGGCCAATGATGTGGTATTCTGTGGAAGAATTCTCATGTTTTTAGCTCACTTTTTTCCGTTATCAGAGCGCTCAGGTAAAAAGGGTTTCGCGTAAGTTATTGCATATATTTTCTTTGGTATGTAGAGTTTAGTACTTGTGTAAATAATACTTTCTTGACTTATTTTACAGCTGTGAATATAAAAGGCGTTTTCAATACATCCAATGAAACCAAATATGAAAAGGATCCTCCAAATGGCAAGTAAAACTCTTTTCTGGTCCTTGTATCCATTAGACAACTCTAAAACGTGCTACCTGTTCTGTCTTTGTCATTGCTTCTCAGGCATTTCTGTAGATTTCAACTTCTATAAGACATTTTGGAATTTACAGGTGCGTAATAGTTAAAAGAACTTTATAAGGAGCTTTGTTGCCCCTTTATTATAAGGGTGTTCTTATAGAATGACTGTCCCTGTATCATGCATAATCAGCTTTACTGGAGATGGCATCTAAGTTTTCTCTACGTTAATTTATTGAGGTAGTGTTCCTTTAATTGTAAACTTCATTTATTTTCCAGGAGTATTTCTGTAATCCCGTTTCTCTTACTTCTGCATCTACCAAGTGGCAGAAATTTTCATCCAGTTTGGCGGTATGTGATCTTTGGTTTTGGCGATAATGTATTACCTGGCTCATAGTTATATATATGTATATGTATATTCAAGTCATGCCGAGGTAATGAGAAATTTTCTTAAACCTTGTCTCCTGAACATCCTGTGTAGGTTGTATTAAACACCTTTGACGCTCAACCACTAAGCGAAGAAGAGGGGGAGGCTAATAGTTTGGAGGAAGAGGCAGCAACTTTCAATATAAAGTACCTAACAAGTAGTAAGTTAATGGGTTTAGAGGTAACTATAATGTGGATGCTCAAGTTCCCATAGACACATATATTTATATATGTATACAACTATATCTCTTTGTCTAGGAATGTATTTAACATCTGTTAACATACAAATTCTGAACTTGGTAGTTTACACATGTTTTTTCACCTTTGGTCCAGTTAAAGGATTCAAGTTTCCGACGACATATTCTTCTCCAGTGCCTCATTCTGTTTGATTATCTGAGGGTAAATGTCTCTCAGAGATTGCATGTGAAATTACTCTCTCATTGGTAGTCTGGTATAACTAATTCTGTTTCCTTTTAGGCACCAGGGAAGAACGATAAAGATCTGCCATCTGAAACCATGGTCAGTTTTTTGCTTGATCAATGAGGAAATATCTTTTTGCTTTGTTTCAAACGTTGAAAAATCTAGCTTATAGTTTATCTTTTCGGCCTAGAAGGAAGAGCTCAAATCATGTGAGGAGCGCATAAAGAAACTGCTTGAGATCACTTCGCCTAAAGGGAAAGAATTCCTCTGTGCAGTTGAGCATATATTGGAACGTGAAAAGAATTGGGTATGTGTGCTGGTTTTCCTCTTCCCTGCTGCATGATAATTCTGACTTGAAGCGGAAGGTGTTAATGATTTTCTACAATACATACAATAACAGGTCTGGTGGAAACGTGATGGATGCCCACCATTTGAGAAGCAACCAATAGAGAAGAAATTTCCTAATGCAGGGCAAAAGAAACGGTATGGGAAAAGTTTCTTTGTCATGTAATCACATGCCTGAGTGGTCTCAACGCTAAAAGTTCCAGAATATGTTTATGTTCGAGAAACTAAGAGGCGTGTTTTCCTTGGTGTATTTAGTCACAAGTCCCTTGAAGTGAAAATTAATAAATGTACATTAAGAGTATTAACATCTATAAGGGTTGTCTTTTTCTTGTATAGGAGGCAAAAATGGAGATTGGGGAATAAAGAACTCTCCCAACTTTGGAGATGGTCAGATCAAAATCCGGTATATTCTTGCATCCCTGTTCATTTTTGTGTTGATGCCACATGCTATTCCACTCTCTCTCGGATTGGTCTTCACATTATGTCTCTACAGTAATTGTATCTCTGATCACATGACAGAATGCTTTGACTGATTCTCAACGCATCCAAACCCCTGCCATTGCAGACTACTGGAAACCATTGGCAGAAGATGTGAGTTAGCATAATGTTTCTTTGTTTTTTTTTTCTCAAACAACATATAAAACATGGTTAATGCCTTGTTATTCCAACTGGTGTTCAAAAATAATCTCAGATGGACCCATCAGCTGGCATAGAAGATGAGTACCATCATAAAAACAATAGAGTATGTTACTTTTCCTATGACTATATACTATTAAAGATGCTTTATTGAATCACTCTCAACAGATTAATTGTTACTGTTTGATAGGTTTACTGCTGGAAAGGTCTCCGGTTTACAGCTCGGCAAGACCTGGAAGGATTTTCCAAGGTAAAATGTTCTTCAATTTCGATCTCTAAATGCTTATTATGATTGGTTTTTAAACTTGTTTCTTTATACTCTGTACAGTTTACTGATCTGGGAATCGAAGGAGTTGTTCCTGTTGAGCTATTGCCACCTGAGGTCCAGTCAAAATACCAAGCTAAACCAAACGAAAAATCAAAACGAGCTAAAAAAGAAGAAACCAAAGGTGGATCTCAGGAAGCAGAGGGATCCCAGATTGGCGTTTCTAATAGTGAAGCTGAAACTGTAGGAGGAAGAGGTGAAACAGAGGCGATGGAGAGTGATGCAATTGCAGACACTCCTACGCCTGAGGAACAACAAAGACTCGGGGGTTCTGATACAGACAATGGTCAAGAGGCCGGTCAAATCGAAGACGCAGAGACAGAAGAAACTTGTTTGATGGACACTGATCTTAATCATCCTCCTCCAATGCATGTCTCATGATTAAGCTTTCAGTTTGTCGACCCCTTCTTCAGTGGTTAAAAATCTTTGGATGTGAAATTAGAAATGTTTTGAAGTTTATCAGATTATCGTAAAGGTATCATTCTCAATTTGTTTTCTAATACCATGTTTTCATTTCATATATTCTCAATAAAAAATGGGGTTTACATTGGTTTGGATAAAAACTAAATCTATATCTAATCTATGTACATTAAGCTTTCCTTATTCTAAAAATAAAAAAGACACAGGGTTGTAATGTCCTACAACTTCTAAAGTTGTCAGATTTTTTCCTTGAATTTTGGATCATTGTCGGAAGCTTCTGAAGAGATTTCGGTGACCATACATGTTGCACTAATTATAAGAAAACCTAGTTTTAAAGTTACAAATCATACCATCAAGTTCAGTTTACGTAATTTATCCTCTTAAGTCTAACACTAAACACATATTAACAGTCACTAAACATTAGATTCCATTGCAATAATTACTAAACAGAAAAGCAAACACAAAAGAGATCTAAAGTTAAAAGTGTCACCATTAGCTATCATCCAAACCTTTTTCGTCATCAATAGTTTGGAATATAAATGAGTAGTTTTAAGTCCATAAAACACGACATATCTCTGAATGAAAAATCTTTGAAAATTTATACCAAGATCATAAATCACTCGTATTATTCAAATATACAAATAGCTTAATGAAATTATAGATCATTGTAATATGTATATATGGTTTAGTCATTGTCAAATGCAAATCAAGTCAACTTATCAAATCATGTAAGATCACAGTTGTCTCATAGTCATTACACTATTGTAGCAAACTCAAGATTTGTCGACTCATATTGAAATCACAGCTCTAATGAACCAACGAAGACTCCCTCGATGATTTTTGTTTTTCTTTCTTCTTTTTTTATAACTATAGTAATCTGGTCTTACGGAAACACTATAAACGTTATGAGCACTAGAAGCTTTAGATCAGGCAAAGATTTTTTTCATCACTAGTTATGAGATCCGACTAATTTTCTAACCCAATAAAACCATGTCAATATTTTTGATGCCACAAAAAAAAAATGACGTAGTTTTTTATGGGGAATCAAACATAGGTTTAGAATACTACTATTTCCCCCTAAATCTTATTTTACGACTAGACCATTATCACTTGGTGATATAATTTGTATTGTTACGACAAAGCAAAATAAATATTTTTTAGTTTGAATACGAAAATGTAAATTGATTTAAAGTTTTAAACACGTATGTTTATGTATAAAAACAAAACTTTGAATGTATGTTATTTTTCTTACAAATTTATTTAATTAGTGGAGCAAAGTTATAAGAAGAAACAAAAAGATGCTACTTTAAATAATTTTGCCAGATAAAAATAAAAATACATGTGGCACCGACACTTTCTAATATCCTATAAAGAGCATGTGGCCCAAGAAGTTGAAAAATAAAAAGAATGCTTTATAATCTTACATGAAATATGTATGATAATTGAACCTTATAAGAAAGTTTCCTTTCCAATAAAGTTGTATCTTCTTCTTTATTTATTTATGATTAGAATATATAGATTTTGTAGTTTGAAGCAAATATTCTCTATATAGTTACTTTATATTTCCTTGAAACCGTTAATATAAAGAAATATGGATTGTCGGCAAATGTATAGATACACATTGTTTATATGAGGATTGAGGTGATATGTCAATCTCAATAATTTCACATTGTTTCCCTCTTGTACCGAAATTGATGGTCAAAAATTCATTAAATTTTATATATGTAAACAAATGACAAATAATGGTGGGTGGAGCCACACTTTAATTATAATCTAGCCTTTAAAATACATGTAAATTTAATTTATTTGGTTATTAATTTACACATATAGAAACATCTTCAAAGATTATAGACCATAGAAGCCAAAATTTGTCGAAAATATTTTTATTTTTGTTATTGGTGGTTTAGATTGTATTGTGTATATTTTTGGAGAGGCTAAATGATTGAAATTAGTATAAAATAAAAAGAAGACAGAAGAACAAAATTCAGAGTGAAATAAATGTAAGGGAGATCCAATGTTTACCCTATTTATAATTCTTCGTCCTTTTCCGATAAATACTCTCTGACTCAAAAACAATTCATTAAATTCTTCTTACGTAAATTCAGAGTCAATTTTTATTTTATATTTCTGATTAGTGCCTTATGTTTTAGCTTTTTTTCTTTTTCTACTTTATAAATTCCTTCTCTGTATTTTTCCTTAGCATATTTACCAAAAATACAACTGTTAAGAACTATTGGAGTGGAGAACAGAGAGCGCCAAACGACACACTTTTGATGGGTCCCACATATTTTTATATCTTTTTATTTTATTTTATTTATTAATTACTGATTCTATGGTTTTCTTAACTTTGGTTTGGTACTTGGAAGTTGATACTTGATACTTATACTTGAGCTACTTCACTTGCTCTCTCTCTTTCTTCTTCATCTTCTGTTTCTTCTACATTTGCCCCTCTCTCTCTCTCTCTCTCTTTTAATTATCTGCAGCTCTCCTTTCACTATCTCTCCATTTCTCTTTCTCTTATTTATTGTCAACTTCTGTGTGTGTGTACATTTGGAGAATCAGAATAGATTGATTCATTCAATAATACCTACCTTCACCCAATTTCTTTAATCTTCTTCATTGCTTTTTTTCTATAGGAAACTGAGAAATCTCTTTCATAAATCGTCTGAGATTCAACTGTAGACCTTCTTATTGCATGTTTTTGATGGGAGTCGGAAAGACTGGATCTTTCGGGACCTAGATGGGTTGATTTCACCTGTTGCAGAATCCGGAAGCTATCTCACACACACTCTCTAGATTGTGTGTGTGTCTGAATTTTCTATTCTGTCCACTGTGTTGTCGGAGATATGAATACTGGTGGTCGACTTATCGCCGGTTCGCACAACAGGAATGAGTTCGTTTTGATTAATGCAGACGAGAGTGCCCGAGTAAGAACAACAAAAGTTAAACCTTTTCTTCTTTTTTCGCTTCGTTAATCTTTTTTTTTTTTTTTCTGGTTTTGATGTGCATCCACTGTTTTAATTTCATTGGATTGTGTAAAGTTTTTGCCTTTTTCTTCTTCTGGATCTGAGTTTTACATTCTTACCCGTTATAAAACTCAATTTGGTTTCGAGATTCCAATATTCCTGCCTACTTTTTATCACGATGTACAGTGAAAGTTTGTGTCGGTGGAGATTGAATTATGAGTTTAAGAGTGCAACTTGGTCCAACTAAACTGAGTCAATCCCCAAATCTAACACTTTGCTTAAAAGAACAGAATTTTGAGTTAATCCATATTGACCAGTTCCATTCTGTGATTGATTCATAATCTCTATTATCAGACATATAACTCTGTGTCTGCTGCTTTTATACAGATAAGATCAGTAGAAGAATTAAGTGGGCAAACATGTCAAATTTGTGGAGATGAGATAGAGCTGACACCTGATGGAGAGTCTTTTGTGGCATGTAATGAATGTGCTTTCCCTGTTTGTAGACCTTGCTATGAGTACGAGAGACGAGAAGGAAACCAGTCTTGTCCTCAGTGCAAAACTCGTTACAAGCGCCTCAAAGGTGAAATTAACGTTTTCAAATGGTTTTAGGGTTTGGTTAATCTCAAACTTGTTGATCGAATGTAAACGAGATGTGTTTTATTGTTTTTAGGAAGTCCAAGGGTTGAAGGAGATGAGGAGGATGATGGAATGGATGATCTTGATTTTGAGTTTGATTATAAGAGTGGCATTGAATCTGATACTATTACTCGCAGAAACTCTGAGTTTGATTTGTCTGCTGCTCCACCTGGCTCCCAGATTCCTTTGTTGACTTATGGAGAGGAGGTTGGTTCATATTTTTCCCAATTCCCCGTACTGTTTTATTGCATGGCCTCTTGAATTTCGTTTTCTCAGGTTATTTAGTTTGATTTGATTGTCTTTGTAGGACGTTGAGATTTCTTCTGATAGACATGCCCTTATTGTGTCTCCATCACCTGGTCATGTCAATAGGTATCATCAACCACATACTGCTGACCCTGCCGGTAAGTTTTATTTCCTGATTTCAGGTAGTGTGTCTGATTTCTTTTCATTTTTGCTTGCTGGTACTAAGCTAGTGGTTTACTCTGTTACAGCACATCCAAGACCAATGGTACCTCAGAAAGACATTGCGGTCTATGGATATGGAAGTGTTGCGTGGAAGGATCGAATGGAGGAGTGGAAGAGGAAGCCAAACGAGAAATATCAGGTGGTTAAACATGACGGACATTCTAGTTTTGGTGAGGGGGATGATGCTGAAATTCCCATGTAAGACAGACAAATCTTTCAGAAAAACACTGTTCTTTGTCCTTTTTCTTGTTTTGCTTTGGTATTTAAGAGCATTATTTTGGTTGTTTATGTTTGTAGGATGGATGAGGGAAGGCAGCCTCTGTCTAGGAAAGTACCAATAAAGTCTAGCAAAATAAATCCGTACAGAATGCTAATTGTTCTCCGTCTTCTGATTCTTAGTCTCTTTTTCCATTACCGTATTCTTCACCCCGTCAAAGATGCTTATGCCTTGTGGCTAATATCAGTGATATGCGAAATATGGTTTGCGGTTTCATGGGTTCTTGATCAGTTCCCTAAATGGTATCCTATAGAGAGAGAAACATACTTGGACCGGCTCTCATTGAGGTATGAGAAAGAAGGGAAACCATCAGAACTAGCTGGTGTGGATGTTTTTGTGAGTACGGTGGATCCTATGAAAGAGCCTCCACTTATTACAGCAAACACTGTTCTGTCTATTCTTGCGGTTGATTATCCAGTAGACAGGGTTGCTTGTTATGTGTCTGATGATGGTGCTGCAATGCTTACTTTTGAAGCACTTTCAGAAACAGCAGAATTCGCAAGGAAATGGGTTCCTTTCTGTAAGAAATACAATGTCGAGCCACGTGCCCCAGAATGGTATTTTTGTCACAAGATGGATTATTTAAAGAACAAAGTTCATCCTGCATTTGTTAGGGAACGCCGAGCCATGAAGGTTTGTTCTTCTTGTACATAAATATCCTAAGAAAGTTTTGGATCTTTATTAAAGAGTATATCCTTTTTCTTCCTGGTCACAGAGAGATTATGAAGAATTCAAAGTCAAGATCAATGCTTTAGTTGCGACTGCACAGAAAGTGCCTGAAGAAGGGTGGACTATGCAAGATGGTACTCCTTGGCCCGGTAATAACGTGCGAGATCATCCTGGCATGATTCAGGTGAGATGCTCTGAGGTGTTGATTGTTTCTTTTTGTTCTATGAGGTGTGTGTATACTCCCAAACTTACCAATATATTCTTTTGTTTTTTCTTGTCAACAGGTCTTCCTTGGAAATAATGGTGTTCTCGATGTAGAAAACAACGAGCTGCCTCGGCTGGTTTATGTTTCTCGTGAGAAGAGACCTGGATTTGACCATCATAAGAAGGCTGGAGCCATGAATTCCTTGGTAAATAATTATGCAAAACACTTAAACTGATTTATGATGGCCTTTGGCTAACTTTCTGACTCTTTCTTTTCATACTGCTCTATTTAATTGAAGATACGGGTCTCAGGAGTTCTATCAAATGCTCCTTATCTTCTAAATGTGGATTGTGATCACTACATCAATAATAGTAAAGCACTTAGGGAAGCAATGTGTTTTATGATGGATCCTCAGTCGGGAAAGAAAATTTGTTATGTTCAGTTTCCTCAAAGATTTGATGGGATCGATAAAAGTGATAGATACTCTAATCGCAATGTTGTATTCTTTGATGTAAGTACACCATTCTCTATCACCGTATCCTTTTCCTGAATTATTAATCCGCTCTCACTTTACAAAGTTTTGATGTTGTAATTGTTGAACAGATTAATATGAAAGGTCTGGATGGACTACAAGGCCCTATATATGTCGGAACCGGGTGTGTTTTCAGGAGACAGGCACTTTATGGATATGATGCACCAAAGAAGAAGAAGACTCGGCGTATGACTTGCAATTGCTGGCCTAAGTGGTGTCTGTTTTGTTGTGGTTTAAGAAAGAATCGTAAGACCAAGACAATGGATAAGAAAAAGAAGAACAGGGAAGCCTCAAAGCAGATACACGCCTTAGAAAATATTGAAGGCGGCACTAATGGTAAATAGAAGAAATCCACCATATCATTTGGTTTCAACATTTAGTTCTAGTTCGTTACTGAACATTCTTTTTGTTTCTTTTCTTTTCTAAGGCACTAATAATGCGGCCAAATCACCAGAGGCAGCGCAATTAAAGCTGGACAAGAAGTTTGGACAATCTCCTGTTTTTGTTGCGTCTGCTGTTATGGAGAATGGTGGGCTTGCTAGTAATGCCAGTCCAGCAATTCTGCTTAGAGAAGCCATCCAAGTCATTAGTTGTGGATATGAAGATAAAACCGAGTGGGGAAAAGAGGTAATGAAGTTGTCTTTGAAACACTTTTTAGCACTTTATATTTTGTGTTGGGATAAATTTTAATTCTTTCGTTGTGATGTGTGAAATTCATTAAAGATCGGGTGGATCTACGGTTCTGTCACGGAAGATATTCTAACGGGTTTCAAGATGCATTCTCATGGCTGGAGATCGGTATACTGTACACCCAAGATACCTGCTTTTAAAGGATCAGCGCCTATCAATCTTTCTGACCGTCTTCATCAAGTTCTTCGGTGGGCACTTGGGTCTGTTGAGATTTTCTTGAGCAGACATTGCCCTATTTGGTATGGTTACGGAGGCGGTTTAAACAAGCTTGAGAGATTGTCTTACATCAACTCTGTGGTCTACCCATGGACCTCTATTCCACTCCTTGTTTACTGTTCTCTCCCGGCTATCTGTCTTCTCACCGGAAAATTCATCGTTCCTGAGGTAAAGCATGTTGTGTATTTTGAGTTCTGAAGTATGTTGCATTCTTTTACAATGTTTTCTGTGAATTCATGTTCTGAGGAAATGTAAAAATATCATCTTTGAGCACTCTACTAAAGTATCAATCTTTATCTGATGCAGATTAGCAACTATGCAAGTATTCTCTTCATGGCACTTTTCTCGTCAATTGCTGTAACGGGTATTCTCGAGATGCAATGGGGTAAAGTTGGGATCGATGATTGGTGGAGAAACGAACAGTTCTGGGTGATTGGAGGTGTTTCAGCTCATCTCTTTGCTCTCTTCCAAGGTTTGCTTAAAGTTCTAGCTGGTGTCAACACAAACTTCACTGTGACATCTAAAGCAGCTGATGACGGTGAATTCTCTGAGCTTTACATCTTCAAATGGACCTCACTCTTGATCCCTCCAACGACACTCCTCATCATAAACGTAATAGGAGTCATAGTGGGAATCTCTGATGCGATCAGTAACGGATATGACTCATGGGGACCTTTATTCGGAAGATTGTTCTTTGCTCTTTGGGTCATCATTCATCTTTATCCTTTCCTAAAAGGTCTGCTCGGGAAACAAGACAGAATGCCAACAATCATTCTTGTCTGGTCGATCCTTTTGGCCTCGATCCTTACGCTTCTTTGGGTCAGAGTCAATCCCTTTGTGGCCAAAGGTGGTCCTATCCTTGAGATCTGCGGTTTAGACTGTCTTTGATTGATAAAGATGTTTTTCCACAGAGGTAAGTAAAAGAGGAAAGTAAAGTGTCACACATTTGTTTTTTGTGTTTACTATTTTGGGAACAAAAGACCCATTTTAGATTAAACAAAAAAAAAAGGATTTAGATATATGATGTTATTTTTGGAAAATGTTTTTGTATTGTAGATATAGAAGAAGGTATTTATTGTCTGTGTTCTTGTTTTTTTTTTTTTTGGGTGAATGTGAAACAGAAAAAATATATTTATATTATTAATTCTTTCCTTGAAATATATTGAGAAATCTTCTGCAAATACTTGAGATAGTTAGACCACCTTCATTGGGGTATCTAATAAAGGTTCTTAGCAATAAATTAAAAATAAAAAAATCAGGAAAATGCTTAATGGAAGAGAACCGGCTTTTAAACTAGAGTTTTAAGAAATCTTAAGAGACGGTGACGTGTCAGCTGTGATTGGTCTTCTGATTTTAAGGGAAAGAAATCAAAGACCCGTCTTTTGCTTTCTTCTCTTTTGGGGAGAAGAAGAAGACGAACAGAAGAAGAAGGAAAGCAAATGGCAGCAGCCGCAATTCTCTCCGCCGCTCCACTTAACCGTCTTACCTCCGATATTCCTCTCCATCCGCTTCACCTTTTTACTAAGCTGACGATTCTCCACCGTTTGATATGTATGTCGAGACGACACTTGAGGTACTCGGTGTCTCTGAAGGAGTTTAATTCAATGAAATTCTTCACGCCAAGAAATCGATCCTTTTTAACTCACTTCAGTGACTTGATTGAATTTCATTTGGTGTTGATCAAGGAAGTATTTTTATGTGGTGTATTGATTTTTTTTCTCTGGTTTTGCTGTTCAGTGATTGCATTTCTTCCTTTTCGATTCGGCCTCTAGGGCTTTGTGATGCTTTGGTTTATGATCTTGGCTTGAAACTCCACTTTTGTAATGAATCAATTTGCTTACAGTTATGTTTCATTGGTCTTTCGCTTTAGTTTTGATCTCTTATACTTTGTTTATATGATATTGAATTTGGGTGATTTTCTCATGGATCATGATATAGGTGATTGTTAATTGATTATTGGGTTTGATCTCAAGTTGACTTAGTCCTTTGACATTTGCAGGTTCTACTTAAGTGCAATTTCGTTCTACAGAAATGGAGAAAGAAACAAGTTCGAAAGCAGGAGGAGAGAAACAAATGTCTTCTTCCTCATCTCCATAACTAAGGTGCAACGACTAAGACTGATTTTTTTGGATTCAAGTATATATATATGCATGTTGTTGTATAGAAGACCAAATGGATTAGTTTAAGTATGCATCTTCACAGCAATGAGCCTTCTCCTGTGATTGTCGATGATCTTCCAAAAGTGAAAGCAAAGAACTTTCCGATGTTTGGTTAGTGTTTCACTCTTTAGCATATGACAACTTTCTGCAGTGAATGATAAAAATGGGGCTCCTTCTTAATGGCTCTCTTATCACAAAGTATAAGTTTTCTCATATGAGCCATCAAACAAAAATTTCAAAATCACAGAGATGAGATAATTTTGTGTGTTTTGCTTCTTGTTCTTTATATTTGGACTACAAGCATGTTATCTTTTTTGCCTTTTCCAGTTTCATAGAATAGATCAGATTGTGAAGAATCTCTTTCCTTTGATCATAGAATAGTATGTTGTACTCTTTTTCAAAGGTCTCGATGTGATTCAACAAGCTCAGTCTGGTACTAGGAAAACTACAGCTTTCTGCTCTGGTGTCTTGCAACAGCTAGACTACAGCCTTGTCCAATGCCAGGCTTTGGTTCCAGCTCCAACAAGAGCTAACCCCAATCATCACCCCAAACGAGCTAACCGAAGCTGATGGGGTTGGTATGATGGCTGCTTAGTTCACATTCTCTCTGTCAGTTTCCTTCTTTCCTCCACATATGTAATTGTCATACATATTGCGAATTCATAAAACATATCTGTAATGAGACAATTGGCAATGAGGCATGTACATGGTAGTGATTCATGTATGGTGGATATATGGTATAACCATGAGTACAAGTAACCAACTATCTTTACATTTAAAAAGAAAATTAAAAACTCTATGTGGGGTCTACCATTGGAACCCCATGAAACTTAAGAACTTAATTAGAAGTTCTTAATTTATTATTTACATTAAATATAATATAAGAACCCCTACTAGAGATTCTTAGAGCACCTTTAACGCTAAAAGCGTTAAAGGTTCTTAACTTAAAAAAAAAAAAAAAAAAAAAAAACAAATTAGCCAATCTGGATTCGCCACGTGGCAAACCCGGATTGGCTAATTTGTTTAGACTAAAAAAAAAAAAGTATTAAAAAAATGGTTAGAGACCCCTAATGGGTCTCACCATTGCACTTGCTCTTAGTGATAGAGATGCTCTTATAGTTATACTTATCCTTTCTCTCTGGGAATCAGTCAAAGTCAACGGTGACTATTTGACTTGAAGCTTTTGGAACCAAAACAAGGATCATTAATGTTCTTGTTTTATTCTTCATATTTGGTTAAGAATTCCAAGTCTGATTAGGTGGTTCTTTACATTACTACTATGTGAATAATATATAATCTCAAATTTTTTGACTTGGAATAAAAAGCTTGTAAAGAGACTGCGAGTGAGAGAGAAGAAAATCAGTATTGAGGCAGAGATCGATACGCGTTTTGTTCGCAAATTAAGGAGACTAAGTCAAATTAAGTAGACCCCACTTGAAGTGTTGTACTTTTGATATTTGTTTTTAACTTTCTGTTTCGTGTTCGAAATCGTTGGATTCAGGTCAAGAATAAGTCAGAACAACAGATCTCTTCTCATTCTTTGACCATAATAACTACTTATCCAGTTTTAGGGTTTAAATTTACTATAATGTTAATTATGATTAATAGTTACTTATAATTTTAGGACCTCCACTAAAATTATAAACTTTTATTAATTTGTAAAGATTATTATTTATTAAAATATATTGAACTGAACAAAAAATTCAATTTAGAAACTATAAAATTATATTATTTTATAGGAGTAATTAGTGTATTGAGTATTAATATAAAGAGGTTCTACTATACATATAATTCCAATATGAAGTGAATAAAATTTTTATAAACTGAATTACATTTATGAAAGGTTGAAAATGAACATTCAAGAAATAATGGGAGGGTTACTAAAATAATGAAAAATGAGGAATGAATTTGCAAAATATAGTTAAAAAGATGGAGAGAGAGAGAGATTGCGCAGCAGCAACGTCGCAGTTTCTGATGGCCTTCAAATTAAAATCCTCCAAGAAATTTACTACAAATAAATAACAAAAGAAAAATTTGATACTTAATTTGATTTCGATAATTTCATTATGGAGAAGAACCAATCAAAGATGGAGAGTACTAAACGGAGGAGAAGAGAAGATATGATAACGGAGAAAGAGGTGGAGGCAGCTGAACAGTTGATGCATCTTAGCGATGAAGAGAGTAATCTTGACATAATCAACAAAAAGAGGAAGACGATTGAAGAAATATTCGGTAATGATGATATCTATCAAGATCAATGCACGAAAGATACTGTGATCATGAGAGTAATGTCAATGAGGAAGAAGAAGAAGAAGAAGTACAGGACGATTGAGAGTATTTACATGTCGACGAGACCAACCAGGGTCGTTAATAGATGATTGAAACAACTTTGCGTTAGGTTTTCAGTTTATGGTTAGTCTACATTGTAGTTTTATGAAGATTTTTACGCATTGATGCTTTTTCTTTGTTAGAAAGAAAGAAATACAGTTGTTGCAGGATCTGAACGATAAAAGACTTGGTTTTTAATTGTTAGTTTTGAATTATCTTATGATATGATGATAATGTTACAGAATCGTGAAGATCAGAAGAATCAATCGAGTTTGAGAATATGGTTCGAGGGAGAAAAAAGTTCAAAAAGTTATGATCGATGAGTCAAGGATTTTGTTTTTTTTCTACCAAAAAAAAAAAAGTTCTTCGGACGCGGGAAAGTCTTTTCTGTATGATATTAAACCGTGTTGGGATTCGTCTTTTCAAAGTTTATACTCCAGTAAATTCTTTGTTATCTACATTTAAAATAAAATAAAAATCATTTGTTACGTATGAGTATACGATCGAACATAGATTTCACATGTGTAATAAAACTAAGAGTGCTAATATTGGAATGTCGTTGTTGTCTTGTTGATGATGTCTAAAAAAACTATAGGGGTAAAAGTGCGGTTTTTAAAAACCATTGGACTCGGAGTAAGGTTGTCTTTCGAGTTTGATGGTTTGCAAAACAAGATGGATGCGAAAATGGTAGATATATTTGAGGCTAGCCGGTTAGGGGCGTGTGAACGTGCGTGTGCAAGTTAGGGAAATGCATGAACCGTACAAGACCAGACTGTCTAAGGCTATAGCTGTTACATGGGCGGAGTTAACTGAATTTTGCAGGCGAGATAGACTGAGAGCAAGCCTAGAGGCATGAGGATTTGGTCTATCAAGTAGCATGCAATAGTATTTGGGGTGTTGAGAGGCTTGAACTCGGTTTTATTTTAGTAGTTGGTTCTATACTTCAAATTGTACACTAAATGTTATTTGAAGGATGTTTTGTTTAAGGTATCATACCAGGAAATCAGAACATTAGTTAACATCTCAATTCAATACTATAAAGTTTACTGAATGCTTTGATAGGTCAGTGATTTAGGCAGAGTCTCAGTAAAAACTTGCTGAAAGCTAAATTACGCACAGCACGAAGATAAGACTACTAAGTAAACAAAAATAATATATCTTAGGACAAATATATGGGAAAGTTACAAACAACGAAAAGAGAAGCTCTCCATAATCTTTTGATCTTTTATATAATTTTCAACATATTTCAGACAATAGATTGAATCTAGATCGGTTTACGTTTATACCAGTCAGAACAAGAAAATCTACCGGACACAACCCTGACATGCCTTTAAAGTCAGGCTTTGGCTTTGGCTTTGGCTTTAGTTTCATATTCATGCGGAGGCTGCAATTAATGAAAGATATTCATTCAGTAACCCTGAGAAACAGATGAGAAAATCACAGAGAGAAAGAGATGAATGATTCTATTTTACCATGAAAGTTGCAGATATCATTTTTTGAGCAAACCATCTCATATGCATTGCTCTTTGAGCTGCCACTGCAGCTTGCACTGAATCAAACCGCACATACACAAAACCCGCACTGTTCCTGCATTTTTACCACATTCGGACCAATATCACATATTAATAAAAATCACATCTACACATATCATTGGATAGAAGTACTTACTTGTCTACGTAAATATGGTTGACGCTGCCATACTTCGAGCATTCTGCATCAACGTCTTCCTTGATATCCAAATCAAATTCTGGATCCGTCTGCAACAGTATAACGGGTTTAATGTTAAATGTACTGGTTGAAAAGAGGCAACAGCGCTTCATTTACATAAGGCTGAGACTCGGTATTTTTTTATTTCACAGCTCTCAAAGTGAAATATAAAAGCAGCAAGAATTGACCTCCGTTGCAGGATCAAACATGTTCTTCAGTAGAAGACATTCACTTGGTTGACCAACAGGTTCAGGGATGGCTGATGTCGGAAGCACTGCTGTTGGGAAACTAGGATTAATGCCTGGTTGACTAAGAGCTGTTCCGTTCAGCGCTGGTACTCCAAGAGAGCCCACAATGCTGTTGATAAATTGCACATGTTCAATAAAGAAACGCGTAAACAACAAGTATTGTGAGCTAAACAGAAAAAAAGTAATGCATACAAGAGAGACATACCTTGTTGCAGTACCTGTACGATCCAGCTTCTGCATAAGCAGAGCCCTTGATTGTGCATTTAAAGCCTGTGAGAGAATCGTTAAAGAACATGCAGTAAAGATAAAGGAGCTAAAGAGTACAAGGAAAATGTCCTCTAGCTTACCAGTCCACCTCCATCATCATCATCGAAATCAGCAGATTTAGGAGCAGCCTCTTGTGTACCAATATGATCAGCGACAGAGGAAACCTTACAAAAATGTAAAATTAGATATGTGCAAATTCGAAAAACTCATCTTTTATCCACAACAAGTTCAACACTCACTTTGATTGTCCTACCAGCAATCTCCAGCTTTCCATTTAAGGCAATTTGTGCTGCCTTTGAATGTTCAAGTTGGGCAAACTATGGAAAGAAAAATAATGTAAGTGCGGAATAAAAGAGCACCAACTAAACAATAAACGTGTTTACACTGACCTGGATAAATCCAAAACCTTTGCACTGCCCAGTTTCAAGGTCAAGTGGTAACTGAACAAGCTCAACGGGACCAAATGGCTCAAAAATCTGATAAAGACAAGAGATGAAGAAAGCCATCAAGACATTAGTCTAGGGAACTCCAAGGAGAGGGAAAATGTCTAGAACCAACAACTGATATTTACCTGTCTAAGCTGCAACTCTGTCATGTTGAAGTGCAAGTTCCCCACATAAAGTTTCCTATCTACAGGACCACTACCACCCACACCACCTGTAGTGGTATTAGTTTGAGCCAAATTCTTTTCAGCTTCTGAGGGCTTAACCATCACAGGTTGTCCAAGAAAGAGCTGTCCAGAAAGAGCTATGGCCATTGGAACTGACATCACATCGTAGAACTCAATATACCTGCAAGACCAACAAAGAGATATACTTGACTTGAAGCACACGTAGGACGAAAATATCAGAAAGAAACTTACAAAAGCATGTAGCAAAGATAAGTTGGAAACAAAAAACTTTAGTGCGAGGATTCAAGCTGAGTCTCTTTTGATGGGTTGGAGGCCTAGAGTAATAGAAAATGTTAGCCCGTTATGATAAAAGTACGTAAAGTAATCTAAACAGCAATGAAAAATAGAAGCAAGTTCCTCCATCAGTGAATATCCCAAATAGAGGACTGCAAACAAAGAATCTTAATCATATTGATAGGCTAATGGATTCCCTCCTTTCTGGCAGTTCTTGCAATGGAAAGTAACAACTGAAATAGGATTCAGGTTTTCTGGCATCTACCTTGACCATGCAGAATTGATTAAACAAGTGTGAAAGGTATTGCCATCATCCTCATCATTATCGCATGGCTAGTGCATCTAAGAATACATTTAAATTGAGTTCTTGAAATTGCAGAGAAAACTGAATATGCAGAATATTACGTAGCAAGTGCACATACACAAAACTAGGTTAAATAGAATCAGAGAGAAAAAATATACCCGACCCCTTTTGATCGTCTTGAGTTCCTGTCCATGATTAATCGCACATCCCTCACCTGAAATATAAGGAACGGAGAACAATAAGAACAAAAACCAACATAACTCGGAAAAGATACCAGACATTTAACGAAATTGTAAAGACCAGAACATAAAATCAAAGAACAAAGATAACAGATATTTGATGATATCATTTCTCCATAGAAAGAAACTTATAATAAAAGGCTGAGAACAATAAGCGTTTCTATCCAAGCAAATAGAAAGAGTCAACAAAGCAAACTAATAAGTGATATTTATTACATTGTTAGAGACAAGAACTGCACATCCCAACATGTCTTACTTAAGAGAATATCTTCAGTAGTGTCATAATCAAGCACATTGAAACAGCAACCATCAATTAAACGGGAACACATTAGAAACCTTGTAACTGAAAAGTGAGAGTCGTAGAGAGATATCATTACTCAGCTATGATCTATAAAATACAACCGGCTGGTAGAAAATATAACTAACCTTGCCGGCTTTGGAAAAGAACTCATAAACATCTCTCTCGGTAGCTTTAAGAGGCATCTGGTCATTAAAAAAGCCAGATAGGTTTGCTTAGTCAGTAAATTTAGCAGTGTGGATTTTTTTTGTCCCAGTAATGTAAACCCAATGATAGATAATCTACCTGATATGCAAAAACCGTTCTTTGGTCTCTCTCCGGATCTGCTTCAGGCTCATCTTTTTTGTCCTTGTGTCTCCTGCAATCGTGTAATCATATAAAACAGTAATACTAAACTGATATCTGAAACAGACTGAAGAAAGCTCATTGAAGCTTTGCATTGTTTATATATAACATTCTCAATTCCATATTTGCCCATTACGCTACACAAAGCATAACAAGGAATCAAACAAACCTGCTTCCTCTCTCAACTATTTCGCGTTCCCTCTCTTCCCTCCGAGATCTACTGCTGCTCCTCTTCTCCCTCTCCCTCTCTCTCCTCTCTCTATCCTTCTCCCTGTCTCTTCTCTCTCTGTCTCGGTTTTTGTCTCTATCGCTCCTATCTCTCTCCTTGCTACTCCTCTCTCTCTCTCGATCACTCTCTTTATCTCTTGACCCTTCTCTAACCTTATCTCTATCTCTCTCCTTGTCTCGGCTGCTCCTGTGCCTCTCTCTCTCCCGATCCCTCTTACCTGCACCATTCTCTTCGACGTCTCCACGAGACTTCTTACTCCGAGTGCTTCCTCGCTCTTCGTCGCCGCCTTCTTCATCATGCTTTTCTCCTTCTCTCTTTCTGTAACTCTTCTCGCTCTTCTCGTTCCCACTCTCTTCCTTCTTCCCATTCGACCCATCTTTTTCCTCAACCGTCTTCTCCAGGTACTCGTATTCGTCAAACTCCATTCTCGTCGACGAAACGGCAAATTCGGAAATTAGGGATTTTGTTAGGGTTTCGAATTTGAAGAAGCGAGAATTTGATCGATATCTAGACGATGGATATAATTCGTAAATTACAAAGAATAACGAGGTCAAAAATCGACACTTCATCATATAAATCAGCGTACTTAATGATGGGCCCAAATAGTTGTTCTATGTTACCCGATAAAGGCCCATTTATCTAGACATTTTCTAAAACGTCCCAACTTGACTTATTTTTGTGGCTAATAAGAATTCTTGTTTTATTTTTCTAATCTCAATTGAAGAGATATTACAAGGAACAATGTCCTTTGACGGTAATGATGAATGCTTTCCCTTTTTATGGTTAGCAAAACATTTATTCGCTAGATTTTAGATTTATCGGGAAAATTGGTGATGGTAAAACTATCAAAATCTGGTAAGACCCACAGATTCCAGACATTGTATCCAAGTCAGCATCTTTTCCAAGTCTGAATTTATTTCCAGATTTGACTATTTATCATTGATCATATGGATGGATTCCGGAAAGAAATTTTAGTCAATCAGTATTTTGAGCCTCGAGATGTCAGGTAAATATTGGACATTCCCATTCCCAGAAGGCAAATACCCGATTACTCGGGATGGCATTTTACTAAGTCAAGGCGATATTATGTCAAATCGGGATATCAAACTACAGAATCTTTGTCGACGCTAGATGGAGGGCATTCGGTCCAACTTTTCAAGCATTACATGAAAAGGTTTGGCAATTAAATTGCCCTAAACATTTTATTTGGCAAGCCTTGTCAAGATATACTGAAGTGAACCAGAATTTAGTCCAGAGAGGAGTAAATTGTGATATTAGTTGTACTTGTTGTGGTGCCGAATGTGAGACTATCAATCATGTCCTCTTCAAATGTTCACCAGCGACTCAAAGTTGGGCTTTATCCTGTATCCTGTCGGCGCCTCAATTTTTTCCTGACAAATCTATTGGGTACAACTTTGATTATTTGTTCTGGCGCTTGTCGGATATTGAGGATAACAACATTTTCCCATGGATTATTTGGCACATTTGGAAAGCATGAAATACATTTTGCTTCTCAAATCAAGATATTGACTCTAGCAATATACTGTCGCAAGCGGAAGTAGATTATAATGAATGGTTTGCTATTCGAAATGAAATGGCGGACTACAAAGCGCCCTTAGTAGTTCACACAACTTTTAAAAAATCTTTATTGGCTTTCCCCTCCACATTTAATCCACGTTTCACATGCCACAAATGTTGTGTGGATGCATCCTGGAAAAATACCGATCATCATACGAGTTTGGGTTGGTTCTGCTTTCTAGATTCAGTGAGAGGGGAGTTCATGAGGGCTCGCTAAGTTCACTAAAATCTCTCGGTCCTTTATGCAAAGGTTGAAGCTGTTTTTTGGGCAATGGAGTCTCTCATGAAGCTATACATCACGGATGTTGAGATATCAACAGATTGTGATACGTTCTTGAAATTAATGAATCGTTTAGAGGAGTAACCAGCTTTCCTACTTTACCAAAAAGAGTTGTTCATGCTAAGTTTTTTATTTAATTATTTTTCTCTATCTAATATTCCAAAAGCTCTTAATTATTTGATGTATCTCTTTTCTACTGTGATTTATGTTAATATAATTGCTGTTGACAGAAAGGAAAATTCAATTGAAGAGAAGTATAAGATTAAAAAATAGTATGCGGCAGAAAAGCGAGCTTCATTTTCTATGTTTCAAATTGATAACTTATGTGTAAAATGTTCCAGAAATTATATTTCCATGCTTTACAGTTAAAAAGATAACAAATATGTTACAAAAAAAAATTGAAAAGAAAAGCAAATAGAAAAGTTTTATGAACCATATAAGCATGTGGTTAAAAAAACTACTATCGCCTCCAGTGCCTTTTGCCAAATGATCAAAACAACTGCATATGAGAAAAAAACAAACATTATATGTATTTTTGTCTATGTCTTGTGGTTTAACGCACCACCTTCAGCTTCTTCCATATTGATCCGACCTGAATATGATATAATATGGTCAAGCTCTTCTCTACAACCACAAAACAAAAGGCCTGTTGGGGTTATATAATAAATTTTGTTACGTTACCTAACAATGATATCAACGATGGGGCTTCTGCTGATCCATTTGATTTCAGGTCCGTACCTTCATTTAAATGTCACAGCTAAAACTTAGATATGATATAAACTATTGGACCTTTGTTCTACAAGACATTCTACCTTAAAAGCAAGTTATGAGCAGAAGAGAAAAGACATGCAGATTACCTGAATTTTCCATTGATCTTGTGATGTCTGACTTCTTAAATGTAAATCCTATGAAGTTGGTGTCTTTGGACGTCAACATCTGCTCAAACAATTTAGAAGTTAGCATCAAATTACATCTGTAATTATCCAAAGTCGAGCAATTTTTCTTTTCATTTGTGACATTGATACTCTCAAGTCTCAACCATATTTAAACCAAAGTCTGTTAGCTTTATCACATTCTGAGACATTTCCGCCTATGTCAATTTCAACACAGATTCTATTATAAAAATCAAGTGGAGTGCGTCACCTTTCTCCAAGGACCAACTTGTGGTGCATCAGATGACGATCCTTCAACCTACAAAAAGATACCGAGAAACTTGATGAGGATATTATACGTTTAGCTTCTCATTTTAGCAAAGGAACACTGAGATCCTTAAGAACTTTTTTAAGTTTAAGCAGGTTTAAAACAAGTATTGGGTTCATCAACTAGTCTGTTTCAACACCTGTCTCAGGCTACAAAACATGTCAAGGCAAGCTTTTTAATATTCTATCTAACTTACATCAGGGAATTTCTCAAAATTCTGTGTGTCTAGTTCGCCATCAACAACGGGTTTATACGCTGCATCCATGTCATACAGTTTGTCCCATGAGGTGCCTTTGAACCATGGATGTGACTAAAACATGAACAAAATAAATGACAATGACGTCAAGAATGAAAGTTAGGATTATGGAACATATCTTTACATATCCTTTTAGAAGTCTCACCTTTATCTCCTCAGCACCTCTGGTTCCCAATCTTAATTCAACATCACATAGCAACCGACAAATCAAGTCCCTGGCTTCATCTGATATTTTTGGTTCTTCCGGGAATTTCAAACATACCCTCCAGTTAATTATCTGAGATATAAGCAGAAGTTGTTGAGCAAGCATGAAATTTATTTTGATATACAATATCACCTCTTTAAATTAATACTCTATAAATAAATATACACTAACAACCTCTATAAAATAATATAATTTTATACTCCCAAATTAAATTTTTTGGTTCAATTAGTATATTTATAAATTAATAATCTCTATAAATTAATAAAAAATATTCTTTTAGTGTAGTCCCAACATTATTAGTTTATAGGTTTAACTGTATATATAACACATGACTAACCCGCTATATACACCTACCTTGCGGCATGTTATACGAGGGTCGTCAGAACAGAATGGGGGATACCCAACTAACATCTCATACAAAATTGCGCCAAGAGACCACCAATCACATTCCATTCCATATCCTTTCTTTAAAAGCACTTCTGGAGCCATGTAATCAAGAGTTCCAACAGTTGAATAAGCCTACAAAATAGTTGATTAAACACGATTAACTGACTTTTATAATCTAGCAATAATGAGTAAACCATGTAATTCAATTAGAGAAGCAGCATATATACCAACGCACGGCGATTACGCTTCCACTGTAGTAGCTGCTCTTTAGGCATTTGCCAGGGTGCTTTGTCAGCCTCTGCTTTTCCCGACTGGCTCTCTGAATCTTGAGACAACATTTCTTCATCTTCTAATAGCAGTGAAGAATACTTATCATCAAGTGGCTTACATAAGCCAAAATCTGAGAGCTTCAAATGCCCACTTTTGTCTAGTATTAAATTATCAGGTTTAATGTCCCTACAGGGAAGAAGAGACAAACTCAAATCAAGAAGCAGAGAATATGTATGTGTATTGTGTTTTCTGTTTTCTGTTTCCAGGAATACTAGTAATTGTATGGATTTTTTATGTGAGATGTGTCCAACACACGTGATCACTAGGCATAGAGAAAAATTGATACCTGTGAACATAGTTGTGTTGATGGATTGAATGGATGGCAAGAATGCTTTCGGCAATATAAAAGCGGGCAACATCTTCAGAAAGAATGTCTTCTCTCATGAGTAAAGTCATGATGTCACCCCCAGGTAAATACTCCATGATAAGATACAAACATTCCGAGTCTTGGAAAGAGTAAAAAAGCTTGACAATGTAACGGCTGTCAACCTCTGCAAGTAAGTTTCTCTCAGACCTGACATGCTCTACCTAGAAAGATAAAACCAGTGTAAGGAAAACTATCAATATTACTCATTTTTTTCTGAAAATACTTGCAAAATCTGAAGCAACTAACGAAGTCCAATAACATAGGAAAAGGTAGGAAGTTTTTCCCAGCTACTGTCATGCATATCAATCTAGCACTAATCTACTAGTCCCAAACATCCTTAGAATTTCGTATTTTAACTTGAATTTGGTGGAATCTCATGAAGTCATGATAATTTGTGTACCTGGCCACGGCTAAGCATCTCAGTTTTTTTCAATTTCTTCATGGCATAAACCTCAGATGTAGATCTCAAACGGCATAATCTAACCTGAAACATATAACTTTGCAAGATGAAACATATCCTGGAGATTGATTCCCCTAATAGTCATAAGTCGAGAGAAACGTATAGATCTCAGCTATAACAAGCTCAAGAAATGTGATGTTACCTCACCAAAGGCACCTTTTCCAATAACGGTCAAAAGCTCAAAGTCGTCAATACCAATTTTACGTCTCTGAAGCCTCATGTACTCAGTTTCACGACGTGCCAGATTCCTCATCATCTCGTCTTGTTCCTCAACCGGTAACTGAGCTTCTTGCACTTTGCGCTGAAATTCCCTGCGTCTGTAATACTCAAATTAAGAAAAAAACAGTAAATCAATCTCAAATTCAATGAACCTCTCCATACGTTCAGAATTCATCAGGTAGTTCGAGCGAACCTCTCCATACGTTCGTGCAAACCTTGCAAGTAGTTCTTATAATGATTCTCAATGAATTGCTTAGCAGCAGCAGCTTTCTGACGTGTAACTGGCGATGAAACCGCTGCATCCGTCTCCGTTTCGAATCCCCGACCGGGCTTGACGCGAACGGTTCCATCAGCACCGTCCATCTTGTTAAAAGCAGATCGGAATTGGAGAAAAGAGAAGAAGAGGAAGTGTGAGATTTGGATTTTAGAGAGGCATGGATAATAACTAAGGGAGTAATCGAGGAGAGATCTAAGGAGCTGTCACGGTGTTGGTGAAATCCAAAGACGCCTGAACGTGGACTCTTTTACCTCAGATGATGAACTGGCACTGCTCTCTCTCTCCCACACTTTATTTATTCATTTTTCACACCAAAATTATTGGTTAAGAGCATTATTCAGTTTCTTTTCACGTTACTCTTACTCAGTTATAAAAGATTTTTAGATTATAGCTCAAATATATTCTTGACAATAAAAAATAAAAAATTACCTCAATATGATAGTTATGATGGTTAAGATTTCTTCTTAAAAATGATTTATTTCAGAACATAGATGTTAGGAAAGGACCTAAGTAGAACATGTTCATCAAATTATTAACTAAAGAAAGAGAAAAACAAATTAACATTATGGATCGAATATATTCTGAATAAAAAACAAAAATTAGCACTACCGAATTTTTCTAGATATAATAATTACGGTGACCAGAATTTCTTCCGAATAGATCATCGTATTATACAAACATGTGCTTATAGTATTTAGCTCCAATGTTATGTAATTGTGTCAGCGTAAGATTTGGATCACTTCTCAGGGACAGGGCACATTTACGCAAGACTCGGAGGGGACACGAGACGAAATTATTCTTAAGACCTGAGTTTGAGTTCATGTATTTTTGTCTTAGAATTTCAAACCAAATAAAAGGAAATAAATAATCCACCAACAGTACCTTGATTAAAACAATTCAGTGGCTAATACTCCATTAGTGTACAAAAACCATACTACTTTTGTTTTAGAAAAGGAAACCATTGTTTTTATAACTCAATGAAGAAAGATCCTGAAAAGTTTCATGAAGATCTCAAGAACATGTTCAAGGTCTCAGAGCAGCTTTGTGAACCATGGTTTCCTTGTGAATTTGGTGGCAACTCTTTTCAACAAGATCTAAAAGCTTCTCCAAATTCCCTGCCCATGAGTTTAGAATCTCGTTGCTGTCCTTTGCGATCTGGAAGCACACTATTCCTGATGGTCTGTCTATTTTTGCTATCAGCGCTTTCGACACTACCATCTCTGACAGATGCTTCTCCGCCTCCTGGAACAGCGATTTCAAACAATATAATCAAAACCTTAACAAGTATGAAGAAGCATTCTACAGATATAACCCAGTTAATTAGATTGATGTATACCTCTATGCTCAGACATAAAAGCTGTGCAAGTCTCTTTAAGGTTATCCTCGAGTAATACTTTGACACAACGAGAATGTTCTGCAGAAAATACAAACATATTTTTAGATATATATTATTAACAACACCCACATTTTATGCAAACAAGCTTTAAGATAAACTGAGAGGCGTACATGCTCAATGATCCTCAGTTTTAGATCTTCACCAGCTTTGTCACCCAAAGAACCTCCAATCATGCTTTGCTCTTTCTCAAACTCTTCCTTGTACTTGTTCCACAGAGATGTCCATTGAATAACCTCCATTGTCACTACCTGTTTTAGAAGCATCCTGCAACAAAGAATATCAAACACAAAAGACTGATGAGCCTCTTGAGGTCAGAATACTGGGTACTTTAAGAAAACAAATTTATGGAGACTGAAAATATACTTGAAATCAGGAATTTCTGATAAATTCTTATCTTCCAGAGTGGCATTGAGCAAACTTGATTGCATTGGGTCATGAGGTGCCAAGACCAAGAACCAGCAGATCTTCCTAAGGATCTATTTTTTGAAGATCAGAGAAAGTTAATTAAACTAACCTTATAGAATGTATACTTACAACTTCCATCAAACCAACGGCATGAACTTACCGGAATCCACTGCTCCGGGGTTTCTTTTACAGAAGGAATATCATATATCGCTTTGTAGCTACGGCAGATTTCAAGGTACTCATTGTTATGAGTATAGTACCTACGTAGTTGAATTTATATGGTTGTTAGTAAATAGATGAGAATGCCACAGAAATCAACTACGGTACATCAGAATTCAGTGGAAAGCAATCATTTCACATAATCCCACACAAAAACATAATGCAATCCATGTCATAAATTGTTGGTCAGGAAAAAAAAGCCTTACCGAATCATTAGCTCATTGTAGATTCTTTTAAGCTCCAACAAGTTTGGTATATCAGCAGGAGCCTCCTCTACCATGTTCTCACCTTCCTTAGCTGGCTTCTTATCTTTCTTTGGATCAGCGTCAAAAACTCTAGGATTGATCTTCCTAGATAAGATTTGTGCACGAACATAGTCTTGACGATCCAAGCACAGGCGGACCTTTAAAGGTTACCCAAAAGTAGTAAGCGACCATGAATATCAAAATACAACGTAATAAGACATGTACTTACTTGTTCAAGGATAAATGCAATTTTCTCAGTCTTTGCCATAGCGCCAAATGTCTCCACCTGTTATTAAATTATTAATTTCAGGGATTAACTAGAAAAGAAGATTTCCAAGAGATTTACTAGAAATGCATAAAAAAGCTTACAGCAACTTCTTGCATAAGATCTGCAGCTTCAGCTATCTGACCCTGGTCTTCCTTAATCTTAGCAAGCTTCCTCGTTAGTCTTGCCCTCTCAATTTCTACATATATCTATACATAAATAATTCAATGGCAGACAATTACACAGAATGATGAAGTTATGATAGGGAAAATACACCATTAGTTTCTTAGTTTCACACCTTTCCAGCAGATACATTGTTCAGTGTCTTGATAAGCTCTATCCGAGTTTCAATGTCTGGCGTCTGATCAATGTACTGCATTGCTTGCTGCACCATGGATTGTACAGCCTGGAAATGGATAAGTTCACAAAATCACTGATGTTGACTTCTCACTGTCTATTTAACAATAATTCTGTACATGAAAAAGTTAAGGCTAATTCTGTATCAAGAAACTAAACCAAGAAAACACGCAAAAAGCAAAAGTAAAACCAAAGAAACACTGACGATGAAATCAAGCTTAATAAAAATCACTATCTGCAGTGACCCAAATTAGCTATAACAAAAATCATCAGTGAACCTATCAAGATAATACCGAAGAATCCTAAAAGCAACCTAACACATGACAAAATCCCACTAAAATATGTTTGCATTGAACACAAAGGCGAATCCTCCTGAATTTTGTGCTTATGTACTTGATCTTTTTCCAAGATTAGGGTTACCAAACACTGCCTATGCAATTTAGAGCTCAAATGTGGAATAATATAAACTAGATAACCCCTTCAAATTCTGAAACTAATTAGAGAACCTAAACCGTAAAATCCAAGTTAACTAAAACCACTAACTGATAGGATAAAAAAAAGAGTACCTGTTTAAGCTGACCACGTTTCTTAGAGAGATTGAGAATCTGCTCATTCAGTAGTTTCCAGTCCTTAGCTTCGAAACAAAGCTGAAGAATCTCAGTGGCGGCTTTCCTTGTACCGGCAACATTTTCCGCGAGTCTCATCTGTTTCTCTTCATTCAAAAGCCGATCTATCGACGCTTCAAGCTTCCCACTGTCTCCCTGAAATCCACAATATAACGGAATTAGATGCAAAATTTCGAAACGAGGGGAAAATAACATCAGATCTGAGAAATCGAGGACTCACCATCGTGAAAAAACAACTGGAATCGACTCAAAGCACGAGTATTTAAAATTCTGGAGACGAAAAGAAGAAGCTTAAGTCTCTCACAAGAGTTGAGACGAGAGAGATAGAAGAGATTTTGGAGTAGCCGAGCACACAAAAACCGCAGCCTTCCCAACCCCTTGAACAAGAAATCTCAGATTCTTCGGCCGATGATCCTTTTTCATCAAATGGGCCACTAATGGGCCATTAACTAATTGTTTTGAGCTCAATCCGGTTTGGTATATAAACCGGGTTTAGCTATCTGTTTACTGGATTTCAACTTTCCTGAGTCACCATCTAACGAATTAACTTTTTTTTTTGTGTGTGTAAAGTTTCCTTTTTTTAATGCTTGCTTCTTCTTTTTATTGTCTCTAGGCCTCTCTGGCATAACATTTTCTTAGGGTTCGATTTTCCTTCTTTCTTTTTCTTGATAAAAAACCGATCTTCGTCTTCCTTCATACTACTTGCCATGTCCGGGGAAGAAGAAGAGAACGCTGCTGAACTCAAGATCGGAGATGGTATTTCTCTATTCCCTTCTCCAAATCGACGCTGATATACTTGTAATTTTTGGGTTCGTTCGTTTCATTCAATTGATTTTTGTGCAATACGATTCAAAAGCATTCTTTTTGGAATACCGATTGTGCTTACCGATTTTGACATCCTTTTAATAACCTCTGGAAATCTCGCACTGAATTTAAGGGGTATGTTCTCTTGACAATAGAGTTTTTGAAGGCAAAGTGCTTAATGAACTGTGAAGTCTCTTTGATCCTTGAGCACAAGTATGAACAGCTTCAGCAGGTCTCTGAGGATCCCATGAATCAAGTTTCTCAGTAAGTATTAGTTTTTGTGAGGCTGGTTATTGGGCTGATAGTTATGCCGATTCCACTATTAGGAAAAAACATCATTGTTTCATGATGATTTTAGTTGAAGAAGTTGTTTTTTTTCTCCTTGCAGGGTGTTTGAGAAGTCTTTGCAATATGTAAAACGATTCAGCCGGTACAAGAATCCAGATGCTGTTAGACAAGTTCGAGAGTATCCTTTTCTGAACTACTTGATTTTCATAGTTTTATATCCAATGGTTACTTTGACAAGCTTGCATCTTTATTCAAAAGACTAGTATCATGAGAATCTGGATTGCGTTACAATACTTGCATTGATTCTGCTATTCTTAGCACTGAACTATGATTGAGAGTTTACGGTCACTGGCTAATGTTTTTAATGCTTTTTTCATTTGATTCTTCTGCAACATGTTTACCTTAACTCAACTTTCGCAGAATACTGAGCAGACATCGACTTACTGAGTTTGAGGTAAAATGTTTTAACTTTTGAAATTGGATTTTTGTCATCAACTAAGTCGTTTTAGCAGAAGACTTCAAACCATTTCATTTGCCGTTAATAAAACAGCTCTGTGTTCTCGGCAATCTCTGTCCTGAAACTGTTGAAGAAGCAGTGGCAATGGTTCCTTCTCTTAAGGTAAAAATTATTATTATACTTTTACTATTCAGTGGAGATATGATAACCTAAAGGGAACAAATTAGTCTGTGGACTTTCGAGATGATATAAGCTTCTCTTGTGTAGACAAAAGGAAGAGCTCATGATGATGAAGCAATTGAGAAGATGCTCAATGATCTCTCTCTTGTCAAGAGATTTGAGTAGTGCAGAAAATTCTCTATGTAAGAACATATATCAGGGTGAAGTATTGACTTCTAAGCTTTATGTCTGATCAAATGTCTCTGTAGTTAGTTTCCCCTGAATCTCTGGAAAGATACCTTCATGTTTACGATGAATGTAATTTAGAATGGATGCTCCATGTTTTCAATGAAATATACCTTATTTTTGGATTACCAAAAGGCTTTTCATCGTTCTTCAGCTTCTTCCGTGCTTCTCTTCCAGATCCCTTGCTCAAGCTTGAACATTCTTCTCTATGTGATACTGATAAATCTTTATCAAGTTACATAACTAACATTGTAGTCCCCGGCAGAATCCAAAGAAGAAATCAGTATTGATCTATACATTATAGGTATGTAGATTTACATGATATGGTATGTGAATTTACAAGGGAATATCGGTGTTATGTACACAAAATCGAGCAACAAATCAGAACTCTACATCACGCCTAAAGTTATGTGCAGAGCTTTAATTCCATCTTTTGGCATTTTTACTCGACTTGGACTTTTTTTGGAAGCTTGAAACGCTTTCATCTTTTGCTTCTTCCGTGCTTCTCTCTCAGCCTTTGACATCTTTGATTTTGCTTTCACTTTTGGAGCTTTTTCCTCTAATTCTGCTTCCCTCTCCAGCTCCTTTGCTCTAGCTTCCACATTCTTCTCTAGGTAATTCTGTGACAGTTCTAAATCACACAACCAAGAATGAATAGATTTAGCAAAGGTCTATAACAAGACGAAACTAAGTTGAAAGAGATTTTGTTACATTGTACTCTCCTGCATACGCCACTAAACCACCATCTCTGACTTCAATAACTCTGTTTACAATTTGTTTAATGAAGTATCTATCGTGTGGGACTGTAACAACCGTGCCCCTGTACTCGTTTATTGCCTCCTATTAAAGAAGTCATCCGAGAATTAGATCATACTCAGCCTCCGAGAACAATTTGGTCAATAGAAAAGAGAACTGTGTGATTAGGAACCTCAAGCATCTCTTTTGAGGGTATGTCTAAGTGATTGGTGGGTTCGTCCAAGACGAGCAAAGTGGATGGCTTCACCATGAATTTGCAGAAAGCTAGGCGTGCCTGAGACCACACCAAAAAATGACTATGAAAAACCACAAAGAGACACGAAGAATATTATGTTGAGGATGAAAACAAACATTACATTACCTTCTCACCACCACTCAAAAGAGAGACTTTTCTATCGAACATATCAGCTTTGAAGTTGCATCGACCAAGGCCTTTTATATCATCGTTCCTCCAATCTACAGCAGCATCAATTACTGTCTCGATCACAGTTTTATCCAAATCTAGAGCCTCTGCCTATAGCCAACAAGTGAGTAAAACCGTATCTTTGATCCCTTCTAATAAGACCTTTCTTTCATGATAGAACAAACCTGATTCTGCTCAAAGTAGTTAGGCAATACATTGTGATCTCCGAGAATCACTTCACCTGTCATAGGTTTCTCCAAACCCATAATCAATTTCAACAATGTGCTTTTACCGCACCCGTTTGGACCAATAATAGCGACTTTATTTCCCCTTTCTATCACACTAGATTTGCCTTGATAAATAGCATCTGCTTACATCAGACACACACAGATCAAAACACAAGGCCACACACAAAATAAAGTAATATTCAAACTGTGTAAGTCTAGTAAGATTATCTCCACCTCATCATCAAAACCAAATTCAAGATTCTTAAGAGTGACTACCGATCTTCCACTTAATCCACGTTATGGAAATCTAATTTTCATTTGCTTCCTCTGAAATGGCTTCTCTATCTGCTCCTCTTCTCGGAGCTTCTCCAGTTTCTGTTTAAAAGACAGCATCCAGAGAAGTAAGTTGCATACACTCTCTGCTTCATAAGTAGTAAACAATGCTACTAAGTTTTACCTTTTTCTGCTGAAAAAGCTCGACCAGAGTTTGCTCCTGCACTTAACCTACTAATCAAATCCTTTGTTGCTTCAATCTCTTCTTGTTGCTTCTCCCAAGCAGCATACTGAGCTTCGACCCACTCTGCCTTAGAAATTACATACTGAGAGTAATTACCCTCGAAGGTCCTCGACACGCCCATTTCAGTTTCCACAATCTTGGTACATAACTGATCGAGAAACGCTCTGTCATGGGATGTTATAACCATGGGCACATCTTGCGTAGTTAGTAACTTTCAAGCCCCTCAATAATATCAAGATCCAGATGATTCGTTGGCTCATCCAAAAGCAGTAAATCTGGCTCCTGTTCATAGAATCACACATTGGTTAGCTTCAATATAGATTTAAAGTAATCATCACATTTCTCATTACCTGAAGCAAAATCTTCCCAAGTGACATTCTCATTTGCCATCCACTGCTAAACGAAGCCACAAGCCTATCTGCAGCCTCCAACGAAAATCATAATTCCGGCACCAGCTTACTGATTCTGGCATCGATAGAATCCAAATTAACCTCTTGAGCTCGTTTCTGCAACAAATCAAATTCATCGAGTAACTTTCCCATTAGTTCTAAATCATCAGTAGCTCCTTCGATCGCCTTCTGCAACTTTTCGTGCTTCCACACTACTTCCATCTCCTCCTTAAACGCACCCATGAACTCTTCCTTCGCTGTCTTCCCCATTAAAACCTCGAATTCCTGACTCAAAAAGGCAACTTTCATATTGGGTTTCGCTCTAATTATGTTTTCCGAGTCAGGCTCCTCTTGACCCGTGATTATCTTAAGCTGTGTCGTCTTCCCTGCATCGTTAACCCCGAGTAAACCTACTTTTTCTCCTTTCTTAACTTCCCAAGTCACATCTTTGAGCAGCGTTTTGCCTTTAAAGCTCTTGCTTATGTTTTCAAGTCTCACTCTAGATGAAATCGAACACGCTCCGTTGTTTGATAATGATTGCTTACCGATCAGCTTCTGATCGTCGTGATCTTCGGTCAAATAAAGCGATTCGACCTCTGCATTGGAGCTGATAGCGGGAACTTGAGCTCTGATATTGGAGATTCCACGTCTAAGGTTAGAAAGAGAGGAGAGTTTCAATGTAAATGGTGTAGGGCAAGGAAGCGGATTAGTGAAGAAGGTAGAACAAAGCTTGAGGCTATGGAGATGATTCGTCTTTGATCCCATTTTTGGTGTAATGTAGACATGAAACTACAAAATGAACAAGTCCGATTCTAATGAAAATGTAAAAAAGTGAACAAGAGAATCATCAAAGGACTCTCGAGTCTGGTTTGATAACGTGTGACCGAAAAAGCAAGCCTTCTTAAAATGAGATGTGTCATTTTTAATGTAAGGGTGAAATTAATGATGGCTCTTTCACGGCTCCGCTAGAGCTTCCCGCTACAAAAGCAGTGGAGCTTCTCCATGTCACTGATTCTTCTTCTTCTCAAATGGCAACCGTCACTTGAACTGCCTATGTTGAAGTTATGTGACTGTAGTCATCGACTTTCGTGTATGCTAAATCTTTCTGTTGAATTCAAAGTTGTTCTGATTGAATTCTTTCTCGTTTAGATATTAAACCAGCTAGAATGATTGAAGATTTCATTCTTCCGATCTAAGTCAGGTGTACAGAGAATCAGAAGAAGCAATTAGTCATGGTTCTAATCGCAAGGAATCAGTTACTAGACTCGGTTAAAGGTCCATTTATATTTTCTTCTTCGATTCTCTGTAACAGAGTCCAACAGAATTGTTCTCTCTTTCTTTTCGCTATTGATGTAACTCTAAGTTCGGTTTGAGGTGAATCTTTCTTCATTTGAGTGAATCGTTGAATATTTCTGCCCCAAACGTAGGTATAATCACATCGATTTAACGAACTAGGTAATCAAACTCTCTTGTCCTGTTATTGTTAAATTGTCTGCAAATCACTTCGAATTCTTCCAAGTTGAAGGAAAGAAAGAAGACGATGGTGATTCTTCAGTAACTCTGCAAGTCAAAACAATTCGTGAACTGGAGAAGATTGCAAGGTCATAAGAAGCTAAGGACATAATTATGTTGAATCTTGGTGATAAAGTTCTTCGACAGGTTAGTCAATGTAAAACTGCTGCAGAAACTTGGGTGTTATTGAATAGTTTTTATATGGAAACTGGTCTTCCAAATATAATCAATCTACAGTTGAAGTATTTTGGTTTCATGATGAACGAATCAAATGATGTTGAGAACCTTAATGATATGTTCAAAATTATAGCTGAGCTTAGGACGCTACATATCTCAGTACAAGAAGAGACTCAATAAATCATAACACTTAGTTCTCTTCCTCCTAAGTATGCACAGCTAAAACACACATTGAAATATGGAAACAAGTATCTCTCAGTACACGATGTGGTATCATCAACGAAGACTCTTGAGAAAGAAATGGAAGAAGAGAAAGGAGCAGAAACAAGTTCATCGACTGCTCTGTATACAGCAGAAAAAGGACGATATGCAAACATAAATCAGAGTAATTGTAGCAGGAGTATAAGCAAGTCTAAATCAAAAACCGAAGTTACTTGTTGGTTATGTAAAAAGGAATGTCACCTTAAAAAGGACTGTTTTGCAAGAAAGAAAATATCCGAAAATGAAGCCAAAGGAGAAGCAGGTATGATTACAGAAAATTTGGTCTTCTTTAAAGCTTTGAGTGTTAACGATCAAATAATATGGATTCTAGATTCAGGTTGTACATCTCACATGAAATCAAGAAGATATTGATTTTGTAGCTTTCAAAAAGATAAATTAATCACTATTTTACTTGGAGATAATCACTGACTTGTTTCACAAGGACAAGGTTCAAGCAGATTTAAGACTCATGGAGGCTCAATATGAATACTCAACATTGTCAAGTATGTTCCAAATCTTAGGAGAAATCTCATTTCAACAGGAACATTTGACAAATTAGCCTATAGACATGAAGGAGGAAGCGACAAAGTAAGGTACTATAAGAATAACTTTATTATTCTTATTGGCGAATTGAAGAATGGGTTGTATGTGTTATATGGTGAGACATAAACATAAGAAGTATGCAGTACAATAAAAGCAAGATATATCACTAAGCTTTTGCACAGTAGACTCGGTGATGAGGGCATTAAGCCGGTTGAACTAGGCAGACCAATGACTCGAGTTAGGATACACAAGCTGAGAGAAAAAGTAGGAGAAGCTGTAGCTGACATCTTGAACCAGGAAGAGAACGCGTTCTCCCCGGAACACTCAAAGAACGCTCCAAGATCGATATCGGGACTTCTTCGAGGAGCGCGGGAAAGATCAAGAACGCAAGTCAAGACCAAGCAGCACGACCAGAGGAGATCCAAGACATTCAAGACCCTTTATAAGCTGACCAAGAGGACCAAGAATCGACAAGACCCAAGCTGAAAGTAACCGACAAGACTTGGTCCTTTATCGCGCCCCACAAGGTTTGTTTTGTGTTTACGATAAATGTTTTTGCAGGAACGCCAAGCCCAACAACTCCATCACCTTAGGATAGAGAGTCTTAAGGCCCATATGCTTTTTTTGGGCTTCTATTTGTTGGGAATGTCCTGCAATCATTTGTACTTACTCGTGTGGTCGGTTCTAACATCGAGATTAGACAAAGTCATATGGTACTAAAGGTGGTAATGGCTTGCTAGAGTCCACTTATAATCTGTGAGTTGAGATACTCACTGCTAATACTATATGATCCTACTGGGTCACACACCTAAGCAAATGGAGACAATTCAATAGGGAATGATCATTATAGGAATGATTCATGACTTGAGCGTAATAATACATGGTTTTGAATGAGAACATGTGTTTTGGGTCAGACCTAAATTAATCATAATTCAACTAGGAATTAATTAGGTGTTTTGGGTTGGACCTAAATTAATCATAATTCAATTAGGAATTAATTAGGTGTTTTGGGCTGGGCCTAAATTAATCCTAGTTTAACTAGGAATTAATTAGGTTAACTTAAACTCTCTATATATATGATATATGGCACGTTTTTTACAAGATGAGAAACCCTAGCCGCTGATTTTACAAGTCAAAACCCTAAGAGAATTGCTCACAAAGTTCTAGCAGACTTCTCTCCTACTTGCGTGCGTGTGGACTATTAATAGAGGTGCTACACTTGGAGCACTTGCTGATCTTATACCTGATCTTATCTCCGCTGCACCAATCAAACTTCAAGTATAATTGAGTTCCCTATTTTTCAGATTCAATTAAGTTAATACAAGACCTAGGGCTTATGGTTTTTGCTAGATTAGTCAACTAATAATTGTCGAATTGCTTAAAAACCTAACAGTGGTATCAGATCCAGGTTGTATTCTTATTGAAATCTGATGTTTACATGCTTGATTGATTGATTAAAAGTTTGTTTTAATTGAATTAGAATTGCATGATTAGGGTTTTGATAAAATCGAAAAATCAGAGCTGATTTTATTATTGCTGAAATCGAAAATTTGAGCTAGTTGTAATCTTAATGAAATCTGATGTTTTCATGCATAGTTGATTGATTAAAAGTTTGTTTTAATTAAATTAGAATTGCATGATTAGGGTTTCATTGAAACCAAAAATTAGGGTTTTGTGGAAATCGAAAAATCAGAGCTGGTTGTAATCTTAATGAAATCTGATGTTTTCATGCTTGATTGGTTGATTAAAATTTTGTTTGAATTGAATTAGAATTGCATGATTAGGGTTTTATTAAAATCGAAAAATTAGGGCTTCATTGAAATCGAAAAATTAGGGTTTCATTGAAATCGAAAATTAGGGTTTATGGTTTCAGGGTTCTGATGTGATAAACCGAAATAAAATATAACCTAATTTAAAATAGCCCTGAATGATCCGATTTAATAAGATTAGACCGAATCTGGTTTTCTCGCAATCGGTTTAAGAAAAATTATACCAAGTTGAAGAAAAACCAGCAGGTGCCAACCGGCACAGGGTCATGATTAGAAAAATCATAAATAAAATTTTAAAGCCTTTGATTTGATTTCTTTGGTTTTTAAAATCACCTTTTAACCCTCTTGAGTGCATATATGATATACATTTAAGTTAAAGTTTAGTTTCTCAAACAAATATCAAGACATTGATGTCTTTCCACTTCACGTCAACTGTCAAGACTCGTTTCATCGTATGGTGGACTAGCTTGGGTTAGGTACCTACTTTGACATGGGTGAGGCAGATGGTATCTGTTACCATATAATTATGAGATTGGTTTACTTGACTGAGCTATCAAGACCGTCTTGAGCTTTGAGACATTAGAGTGATTTTGGCATATGAGATATCAAATCACAACCTGAGTTATATATGTGATATAACTAACAAATAAGTTGCTTACCTAAATAACTAAGGTCTGGGCGATGAGCTCAGCTCACTCAGATTTTTGTGAAATATGGATCTCGGGATCATTGTATTCAATTGGGGAACTATTGACTGAACACAATGTGAGTTTTCTTAAATATGTTAAGATATCTCAACACTTAAACCATCATAACTAAAACTCCTTACCTTTCTTAATATCAGCTATGGCAAATAATAACAACCATAACTACAACTCATTCTCCCTTCGATATGTCCTTGAGAATGACAAGTTGAATGAGAAGAATTTCCTGAGTTGGTACCGTAACCTGAGAATTGTTCTTAGGCAGGAGAAAAAAGACTATGTTTTGGAACAAGTCTTGCCTCATACACCGGCTGCCAATGCCACTGTTGCAGCTAGGAATGCTTGGGATAAGCATTCCAATGATGTGATAGATGTGCAATGCTTGATGCTTGCGACCATGATCTCGGAATGCAGGTGAAGTATGAGAATGTGGTGTCGCCCATCGAGATCATGACTGGCCGGAAGGGAATGTTTCAGGAACAGACACGATATGAGAGATACCAAATGGTGAAATCTCTCATCAAATGCAAACTATCGAAGGATGGTTTGATGAGTAGTCATGTCATGAAAATGATGGGTTATATTGATAATCTGGCTAAACTAGATTTTCCCCTTAGCCAAGAGTTAGCTACGAACATCATACTTCAATCACTGTCGTCTTGTTATCATCAGTTCGTATTGAACTATAATATGAATAGCATGACGAAGACGTTGACTCAGGTGCATGGAATGCTTAAGACAGCAGAGTCGAATGTCAAGAAGGGCGCCCCGCCTGTAGTCTTAATGCAAGGGGGTAAATCGTTTAAGAAACGTGGGAAGGACAAGGGTAAGGGATAGGCTAAAGGTGACCAAATTGTGAACTAGGAGCCGGCCACATCCATACCCAGAACCAGGCCAGGCCTATCTAAAACGGACGTATGCAATTACTCTAACGAGCAAGGACATTGGAAAAGAAACTGCAAGAACCATTTGGAAGATTACAAGAAGATGAAGAAGCAATATGACACTCCTTCAGGGCCTAAGCAACAATAGAAGCTTGGAGAAGGGGCAAGTGGACTTACATGTAAGAAATGGAGCAAGAGTTGCTGCATTAGGCGTAGGAACATATAATTTGTCTCTTCCATCTGGTTTAGTTTTGGTTTTAGAAAATTGCTACTATGTACCTGCTATAAGCGGCAACATTGTTTCTGTTTCTGTTTTGGATACTGAAGGTTTTTCATTTTTGATTAAAAACAAATGTTGTTCCTTTACTCGAGATGACTTATTTTATGGCAGCACCCCATTATCGAATCGGCTTTATATTCTTGACCAATCTACACCTATATATAACATTAATATCAAACGCTTCAAAGGAAATGATTCGAACCCGAGTTTTCTTTGGCATTGTCGTTTAGGGCATATAAACAAGAAACACATCCAAAAACTTCATCATGATGGGCTTTTGGACTCATTTGATTATGAATCATTTGAGAAATGTGAATCTTGTTTATTGGGAAAATTGACAAAGGCTCCTTTCAACAAACTCAATGAAAGGGCCAGCGATTTATTGTGCCTTATACATACCGATGTATGCGGTCCGATGAGCCTAAGTGCCAGAGGAAATTTCAACTACTTCATTACATTGACTGATGACTTTAGTAGATACGGTTATGTCTATTTAATGAGATACAAATCAAAATCTTTTGAAAAGTTCAAAGAGATCCAACATGAAGTACGAAATCAACTTGGCAAGAGTATTAAGGTTCTTCGATCTGATTGACAAGGTGAATACTTAAGTCAAGAGTTCAGCGACCATCTGAGAGATTGTGAAATTATCTTACAACTCACTCCTCCCGGAACACCACAATGGAATGGTGTGTCTGAGAGGAGGAATTGAACATTACTTGACATGGTTCGATCAATGATGAGTCACATTGATCTTTCGTTATTCTTTTGGGGATATGCTCTAGAAACTTCTGCGTTTACGCTGAATAGAGTGCCATGAAAATCAGTGGCAAAGACACCATATGAGATGTGGACGGGAAAAATTCCCAGTCTTTCCTAAAGATTTGGGGATGCGAGGTTTATGTGAAACGATTAATATCCGATAAACTTGCACCGAAATCAGATAAATGCTTCTTTGTTGGTTATCCAAAGGAAACCAAGGCGTACTATTTCTACAACCGAACCGAGAGCAAAGTGTTTGTTGCTCGACATGGTGTTTTCTTGAGAGAGAGGTTCTTTCTAAGAAAAAGAGTGGGAGTAAAGTCCAACTCGAAGAAATTCGAGAGCTACAGGTAGCTGCTCAATCCGTACAGGAAGAGCAGCAGTTTGACTCGCAAGATGTTGTCGAATCAACACCTGTATAGTGTGAAGTTCACAGATCCGATAGAATCTGTCATGAACTCGAGAGATATCTGGGATTCCTCATGACTGAAGGACAAGATTTGTTGATTGTTGACAACGATGAACCTTCAAACTTCAAAGAAGCAATGATGGGCCCTGAATCAGAAAAGTGGTTAAAGGCCACACAATCCGAAATGGAATCCATGTCAGAAAACCAAGTTTGGTCGTTGGTCGATTTACCTCATGGTGCGACTCGAGTGTAAATGGGTTTTCAAGAAGAAAATTGATGTGGATGGTAACATACAGATTTATAAAGCTAGACTGGTAGCTAAGGGTTTCAAACAAGTCCACAGTGTTGACTATGATGAAACCTACTCTCCAGTAGCTATGCTTAAGTCTATTCGGATTATCCTAGCGATTGCTGCTCATTGTGATTATGAGATTTGGCAGATGGATGTCTAAGCCGATGAAGCAGTCAAAGAATTTGGCTTCATCAGGAACGAAGAAGAAAGATGTGTATACAAGAAGTTTAGTGGGTGCGCAGTTGCGTTTCTTGTGCTGTACGTGAATGATATCTTATTTTTTGGAAATGACATTCCGTTGCTGAAGTCCGTTAAGGCTTGGCTCGGAAAATATTTCTCGATGAAGGACATGGGGGAAACCGTCTTTATTCTTGGTATCAGGATCTATCGAGATAGACCTAAAATGCTGATCGGATTGTGTCAAGACACTTACATAGATAAGGTCTTGACCAGATTCAGTATGCATGATTCCAAGAAGGACTTCTTACCAATGTCTCATGGCATGGTTCTAAGCAAGACGGGGTGTCCCAAGACACCTGCTGAGCGAGAATGCATGAGTAGGATTCCCTATGCTTCCGCAATATGATCTATCATGTACGCTATGATTTGTACTCGTCCATACGTTGCTTGTGCATTAAGTATGACAAGCAGGTACCAATCAAATCTAGGTGAGATTCACTGGATTGTGGTCAAGAACATCCTGAAATATTTGAGGAATACCAAGGATATGTTCTTGGTGTACAGAGGAAGTGAAAAGTTGGTTATTACTGGATTCACGGATGCAAGCTTTCAGACAGATAAGGATGATTCCCGGTCTGAGTCCAGTTACGTCTTCTGTCTGAATGGCGGTGCAGTTAGTTTGAAGAGTTCCAAGCAAAGCACTGTAGCTGACTCCACTACTGAAGCTGAATACATCGTTGCTTCTGAAGCTGCGAAGGAAGCTGTTTGGATAAAGAAGTTCATCTCTGAACTTGGTGTGATTTCGAGTATTGCTGAGCCGGTGGCGCTGTATTATGATAACAATGGAGCCATTGCACAGGCAAAGGAGCCCAGATTGCACCAGAGTTCCAAGCATATAGAGAGGAGATATCATCTGATTAGAGATATCGCTGAAAGAGGAGACGTGAAGATCAACCGAGTTTCAAGCAAAGAGAACGTCGCTGATCCTTTGACTAAAGTACTTTCACTGACTAAGCATGAGTATCATGCCAATGGCATAGGCCTTAGGTATCTTAAAATGTAATCTTTGTTCCAGTGAGAGTTATAATAGTTTTATGTTATGATGTAAACATATATTGGTTATGCTTTAGTGAAATTATTTCATTTCTAGTTAATACTTGTATTAAATATTTATCCCGAAATACTCATTACATTCTTATAGGTCATCAAGTTGAGGTTTTGGTCATGAAACCCTATAAGCGTAAAATGCATGAATTATTACATTCCCTAGTTAATGGTTATTAAAGTGGGATACTAATAACGAGATAGACTAGTATGTGAGGTGTAATCAAGTCAATCACATAGATGTGTGCCACACGAACATATCATCGGAAATGACCCGCTATGAGAACTCTACGAGATCATATAATGAGTGTCATAACAGATTCTCATACGACTATAGAGCATAGTCCTTAGACCTGAGTTCATGCTGTTTTCTTGCACATGAATTGGTATGTTTTGAAAATTTCAAACGCCAACCGTAACTGGTGGTTATAAAGGAATTTGTCAGGCAGATCATGAAATGTGAGAAAGGAACAGAGGATGGAACAAGATGGAATTTCTCCCTCCTATATACGGGAGAAATATATCTCTGGGCCCTTCGAAAGATTTGATACTGTAAAATGCATGGTCGTGCTCAAACAAGGTGATAGACGCTTGTTTGCTCTATCAGTACAAATTCAAATTCGATGAACATTGATCTGGCTCATTAAAATAAGGATGACACTAATTCTTGCCTTAGAGCAGAAAGAGATATGGAGACAAAGGGATTTATGGAATATATGATTCCAGTACAAGTGGAAGATTGTTGAGAATGTCCTGCTTTCATTTGTACTTACTCGTGTGGTCGGTTTTAACATCGAGATTAGACAAAGTCATATGTTACTAGGGGTGGTAATGGCTTGCTAGAGTCCACTTATAATCTGTGAGTTGAGATACTTACTGCTAGAACTATATGATCTTATTGGGTCACACACCTAAGCAAATGAAGACAATTCAATAGGGAATGATCATTATAGGAACGATTCATGACTTGAGCATAATAATACATGGTTTCGGATGAGAACATGTGTTTTGGGCCAGACCTAAATTAATCATAATTCAACTTGGAATTTATTAGGTGTTTTGGGCTGTGCATAAATTAATCCTAATTCAACTAGGAATTAATTATGTGTTTTGGGCTGGGCCTAAATTAATCATAGTTCAACTACGAATTAATTAGGTTAACTTAAAATCCCTATATATATGATATAGGGCACGTTTTTGACAAGATGAGAAACCCTAGCCGCTGATTGTACAAGTCGAAACCCCAAGAGAATTGCATACAAAGTTCTAGGAGACTTCTCTCCTACTTGCGTACGTGTGGACTATCAATAGAGGTGCTACACACTTGCTGATCTTATACGTGATCTTATCTCCGCTGCACCAATCAAACTTCAGGTATAATCGAGAACACTCTTTGGACCCCTATATAAGGTCCCCTTGCAGCCATGTAACAAATCACCCAACTTTGAAATCAATAAAGAACACTCTTTTCTCAAAGAGAAATCCCTAGTCATTAGCAAGCTAGTCGTTTTTCTAAGACTTAGAACACAATATAAGATCTCGAGAGGTTTCCCCTTGATCTATAGTGTGCTTGAGTGTATCAAGAAGCCCACCCTCCTTCTTGTGGATCGCTCCTCAATCCCCACCTCCAGCGCCCCCAACTTTTCTTACCAAGGAAGTACACTCTGTTCCCTTGGATAGAACCCACTCCAATTAACCTTAGAGAAGCATCTCGGAGCTCGTATCATTTTGGTATAAGAGAAAAAGTTTTCCTGGAAGGTTGTCCTATCTTTACTTTTTGCTCTATTTAATTTTAAAACCATCATCACTTTTGCATAGGTTGTTAGATTCGTTTCTTAAGTAAAATAACCATTGTTTGCTTAAGATCCAATCTATATCTTGCTTGTGACGGCTAGACTTCTTAGTTCTCAATATAAAAAGACAAAAAAAGAATTATTCCTTAAATTTATTATGCCTTTTTCGTATTTTCCATTTTTACAATTTCCATTTTTTACAAAAAAAAGAAAAAAAGGATAACTACTTGTTTCTTGTTTTGAAACATGGAATCCCCAGCAGAGGTCCCCACCCTAGCTGAAACATTGGCCCAACTCCAAGCCCAGCTTCTATCCATCAACACTCGAATGGACCCGCCAACACGCGGGTGTCCCTGCACTCCCAGTACGATGACTTGGACGCTTATCGTGTGGGAGACTTTAATTAAGATCCGGATTACCCTCCGCCTAGGTGTCGTATCACACAAGGAAGAGACCTAACTGCGGACGTGAGTGGGATGACCCAATACACTCCAACATCGACTCGGGACTTACCGAGCCCATCTTCGCCGGTAAGGTCGACCCGGAAGCGTACCTCGATTGGGAGAAAAGAATGGAGTACATCTTTGAGTGCTACCATTATGCGGATTATAAAAGAGTGAGCTTTGCTGCAGCTCAACTCACGGACAACGCCTTGTACTGGTGGGATCGCGAGCTAGCCGAACGAAGACGTCACCACTATAACCAAGTCGCCACTTGGGACAAGATGAAATTTCATCTAAGGAGAAGGTATGTGCCTCCATATTTGCATAGAGAATTACATAAAAGGTTTCGTAAGTTGGTACAGGAAATAGGTTTGTGGAAGACTACTTTGAAGAATTCGAAAACCTGAAGAACCGGCTAGAAACCAAAGAACCCAAGGAGGCCCTTATGCTCAATTCCTAGATGGTCTGCAAGACCGCATCGCTAGGTTGATCGAAAGGCAGCCGTATCATGAGTTAAGGGAGTTATTGCAATTCGCCATACAAGTTGAATAACACATAAAGAGGAAGACGGCTGCGCCCAGCCACCCTAAGTACAACGCTCCCTTGAATGCGCCCGCCCCGAGACCACAAGACAAGGGCAAAACCATTGAGGTCGAGACTCATCCTAAGAGAGCTGATCAAGGATCAACTAAGACTTCAATACTTGAGGTTAATAAGACTCTGAATACTTCTAGAACCCGTGACATCGTGTGCTTCAAGTGTCAGGGACGCGGACACATGGCGAGAGAATGTCTCAACCAAAGAGTAATGGTTGTCACCAAGGGCAGAGAGTATGAATCACAAGAGGAGGACGAGATGGAAGTAGATGAAGCTATAGGAGAGGTTGAGGAGACTGTAGCATACCCAAACGTAGGGAATTCCTTGTAGCTCGCTGTGTCCTGAACTCTATGGTCGTGCTGGATGAAACCGCATAAAAGGAAAACATCTTCCACTCGAGATGTACCATAAGCGGCAAGGTGTGCAGTCTTATCATAGATAGTAGTGCTTGTACTAACGTGGCTAGCAAGTCCTTGGTCAAAAAATTAGGACTCACCACCACCAAGCACCCGAGACCGTACCGCTTGAGATGGCTCAACGACAAAGTCGAGATTAAAGTGTCCGAGCAAGTGACTGTTCCTTTCAGCATTGGAACATACCAAGACCAGACACTATGTGATGTAGCTCCCATGCAAGTGAGACATCTCCTACTTAGCCGACCTTGGCTGTTTGATAAGGAGGCTCTACACAACAGGTGCACCAACTTCTATTCGTTTGTGCATAACAAGCGCAAGTATAGCTTAGCGCCCTTAACCCCTGCTCAAGTACATGAGCTCCAGATCAAGATGGTTCAGTCCACCAAGGTAAGTAAACCTTCTCTATTTGTGACTCTGTGTGTCATAGAGAAAACCTTGTGTGCCAAGCAAACCGTGCTACTAATGCTCTTTAAAGAGAATGTAGTCGTGGATGCTCTTTCTAGACGACACAACCTTATCACCATCATGGACGCCAAAGTTCTAGGATTTAAGTTCATCAAGAACAACTACAAGGAGGATCCAGACTTTGGAGACATCTATCAAGCTTGCAACAAAGGAGCCTTCAGATCATACTACATCCATGAAAGGTACTTGTTTCGGGAAAAGAGGTTGTGTATACCGCAAGGGTCAATGATGGACTTGATACTTAGGAAAGTGCATGGTGGAGGACTCATGGGACACTTTGGTGTTGCAAAAACTCTAGCCATGGTGGTTGAGCATTTCTTTTGGCCGCATCTTAGGAGAGATGTGGAGAGGCTATACATCAAATGTGCAACATGTTTTATAGCTAAAGCTAAGTCCCACCCTCATGGTCTTTATCTCCCTTTACCTATTCCTAATGCTCCTTGGGAGGATATCTCAATGGATTTTGTTTTAGGTTTACCAAAGATAAATCATAAGGACTCTATCTTTGTTGTAGTGGACCGTTTTTCGAAGATGGCTCACTTCATACCTTGTGACAAGACCAATGAGGCATCACAAATCTCCGACCTATTCTTCAAGGAAGTGGTGCGCCTACATGGAGTTCTGAGGACTATTGTTTCCGATCGAGACACCAAGTTCCTAAGCCACTTTTGGAGGAACCTTGTGGCAGAAATTAGGCACCAAGTTGCTCTTCTCCACCACTTGTCATCCCCAAACCGACGGCCAAACTGAAGTGGTAAACTATACTCTAGGAACCTTACTGAGAGCTACGTTCGGTAAGAATTTAACCAATTGGCTTTTTTGCTTACTTATGATTGAATTTGCTTATAGCCGAGCTAATCATTCGTCTTCTAAGTTTTCACCCTTTGAAGTGGTATATGGTTTCAACCCTTTGACGCCAATGGATTTTACACCACTCCCTACGCATCATTAACTTGACAAGGATGCAAGTGCCAAAACCAAACTAGTCCGAAAATCACATCTCAAGGTCAAGGAGAACTTGGAAAAGAAGGCTGAATCGATCAAGCAAAGATAGGACAAAAGGCGCAAGGTTGTGATATTCAATCCGGGGAGATTGGGTTTGGGTATACATGCGCCTGGAGCGCTTCCCGAACAAGCGCAAGTCCAAGGTCGTTCCCCGGGGCGATGGTCCCTTCCGAGTAATCGAACGGATCAACGACAATGCCTACCGATTGGAACTGCCTGGTGAGTTCAATATCTCTTCAAGTTTCAATGTTGTTGATCTCTCCCCGTTCCATGTCGACAATGACGATGCACTTGAGATGGAGCATCTTCAAGAGAGAGGAAATGATGAGGGCATCAAGCCGGTTGAATTAGGCAGGCCAATGACTCGAACTACGACACGTAAGCAGAGAGAATAACTAGGAGAAACTGTAGCTGACATCTTGAACCAGGAAGAGAACACAACCTCCCCGAAACGGTCCAAGAATGCTCTTTTCTCGGAACGCTCAAAGATCGATATCAGGACTTCTTCGAGGAGCGCGGGAAAGATCAAGAGCACAAGTCAAGACCAAGCAGCACAACCAGAGGAGATCCAAGACATTCAAGACCCTATAGAAGCTGACCATGAGTGTTGGAAATGTCCTGCAATCATTTGTACTTACTCATGTGGTCGGTTCTAACATCGAGATTAGACAAAGTCATATGGTACTAGGGGTTGTAATGGCTTGCTAGAGTCCACTTATAATCTGTGAGTTGAGATACTCACTGCTAGTACTATATGATCCTATTGGGTCACACACCTAAGCAAAGGGAGACAATTCAATAGGGAATGATCATTATAGGAATGATTCATGACTTGAGCGTAATAAATACATGGTTTCGGATGAGAACATGTGTTTTGGGCCAGACTTAAATTAATCCTAATTCAACTAGGAATTAATTAGGTGTTTTGTGCTGGGCCTAAATTAATCCTAATTCAACTAGGAATTAATTAGGTGTTTTGGGATGGGCCTAAACTAAGCCTAGTTCAACTAGGAATAAATTAGGTTAACTTAAACTCCCTATATATATGATATAGGGCACGTTTTTGATATGTAATCAACCCGAGCCGCGGATTGCGAAAGTCAAAATCCTAAGAGAATTGCATACAAAGTTATAGCAAACTTCTCACCTACTTGCATGCGTGTCGACTATCAATAGAGGTGCTACACATGGAGTACTTGTTGATCTCATACCTGATCTTATATCCGCTGCACTAACCAAACTTCAGGTATAATCGAGTTCTCTATTTATCAAATTCAATTAAGTTAATACAAGACCTAGGGCTTAGGGTTTTGCTAGATTAGTCAATTGATAATTGTCAAATTGTTTAAAAACCTAACAGTGGTATCAGAGCCATGTATAATTCTTTTTGAAATCTGATGTTTTCATGCTTGATTGATTGATTAAAAGTTTGTTTTAATTGAATTAGAATGCATGATTAGAGTTTTGATGCAATCGAAAATCAGAGCTGATTTTATTATTGTTGAAATCAAAAATTTGAGCTGGTTGTAATCTTAATGAAATCTGATGTTTTCATGCTTGATTGATTGATTAAAAGTTTTTTAAATTGAATTAGAATTGCATGATTATGGTTTCATTGAAATCGAAAAATTAGGGTTTCATTGAAATCGAAAAATTAGGGTTTATGGTTTTAGGGTTCTGATGTGATAAACCAAAATAAAATATAACCTAATTTAAAATAGCCCTTAATGATCCAGTTTAATAAGATTAGACCGGATATGGTTTTCTCGCAATAGGGTTAATTAAAATTATACCAAGTTGGAGAAAAACCAGCAGGTGCTAACCGGCTCAAGGTCAGGATTAAAAAATTCATAAATAAAATTTTAAAGCCTTTGATTTGATTTCTTTGAGTTTTAAAATACTCTTTTAACCCTCTTGAGTGTATATATGATATACATTCAAGTTAAAGTTTAGTTTCTCAAACAAATATCAAGAAATTGATGTCTTTCCAATTCACGTCAACTGTCAAGGCTCGTTTCATCGTATGGTGGGCTAACTCGGGTTAGATACCTACTTTGACACGGGTGAGGCAGATGGTAACCGTTACCATATGACTATGAGATTGGTTTACTTGACTAAGCTATCAAGACCGTTTGAGCTTTGAGACATCAAAGTGATTTTGGCATATGAGATGTCAAATCACGACCGAGAGTTATATATGTGATATAACTAGCAAATAAGGTGCTTACCTAAATAACTAAGGTTTGGGCGATGAGCTCAGCTCACTCAGATTTTTTCTTAAATATGGATCTCGGGATCATTGTATTCAATCGAGGAACTATTTAACTGAACACAGTGTGAGTTTTCTTAAATATGTTAAGATTTCTCAACACTTAATGCATCATAACTAAAACTCTTTACCTCTCTTAATTTCAGCTATGACAAATAACAACAACCATAACCACAACTCATTCTCCCTTCGATCTGTCCTTGAGAATGACAAGTTGAATGGGAAGAATTTCTTGAGTTGGTACCGTAACCTGAGAATTGTTCTTAGACAGGAGAAGAAAGACTATGTTTTGGAACAAGTCTTGCCTCCTAGACCGGATTCCAATGCCACTGTTACAGTTAGGAATGCTTGGGATAAGCATTCCAATGATGTGATAGATGTGTAATGCTTGATGCTTGCGACCATGATCTCGGAACTGCATGTGCAGTAGGAGAATGTGGTGTCGCCCATCGAACTATAGCATGACGAAGGATGGTTCGGTGAGTTTGGTGAGTAGTCATGTCATGAAAATGATGGGTTATATATTGATAATCTGGCTAAACTAGACTGTCCCCTTAGCCAAGAGTTGGCTACGGACATCATACTTCAGTCGCTGCCGTCTTGTTATCATTAGTTTGTATTGAACTATAACATGACGAAGACTGACTGAGCTGCATGGAATGACAAGGTGGTAAATCGTTTAAGAAACGTAGGCAGGAAAAGGGTAAGGGAAAGGCTAAAGCTGACCCGGTTGTGAACCACGAGCCAACCACATCAATACCCAGAACTAGGCCCGACCCATCTAAAACAGACGTTTGCAATTACTGTACCGAGCAAGGGCATTGGAAAAGAAACTGCAAGAAATATTTGGAAGATTACAAGAAGATGATGAAGTAGTATGACGCTCCTTCAAGTATTTTTGTTATCGAAGTAAATGTTGCTTCAACAAGTTCAACTTCATGGGTACTTGATACCGGCTGTGGTGCTCATATTTGTACTAATATGCAGGGCCTAAGCAATAATAGAAGCTTGGAGAAGGGGCAAGTGGACTTACGTGTAAGAAATGGAGCAAGAGTTGTTACATTAGCCGTAGGAACATATAATTTATCTCTTCCATCTGGTTTAGTTTTGGTTTTAGAAAACTGCTGCTATGTACCTGCTATAAGTGGAAAATTGTTTATGTTTTGGTTTTCGATACTGAAGGTTTTTAATTTTCGATTTAAAACAAATGTTGTTCTTTTACTCGAGATGACTTATTTTATGGCAGCACCCCATTATCGAATGGGCTCTATGTTCTTGACCAATCTACACCTATATATAACATTAATATCAAACACTTCAAAGTAAATGATTCGAACCCGAGTTTTCTTTAGCATTGTCGTTTAGGGCATATAAACGAGAAATGCATCCAAAAACTTCATCATGATGGGCTTTTGGACTCATTTGATTATGAATCATTTGAGAAATGTGAATCTTGTTTATTGGGAAAAATGACAAAGGCTCCTTTCAACAAACTCAATGAAAGAGCCAGCGATTTATTAGGCCTTATACATACCGATGTATGCGGTCCGATGAGCCTAAGTGCCAAAGAAAATTTCAACTACTTCATTACATCGACTGATGACTTCAATAGATACAGTTATGTCTATTTAATGAGACACAAATCATAATCTTTTGAAAAGTTCAAAGAGATCCAACATGAAGTATGAAATCAACTTGGCAAGAGTATTAAGGTTCTTCGATCTGATTGAGGAGGTGAACACTTAAGTCAATATTTCAGCGACCATCTGAGAGACTGTGGAATTATTTCACAACTCACTCCTCCCGGAACACCACAATGGAATGGTGTGTCTGAGAGGAGGAATCGAACATTACTTGACATGGTTCGATCAATGATGAGTCACACTGATCTTCCGTTATCCTTTTGGGGATATGCTCTAGAAACTTCTGCGTTTACGCTGAATAGAGTGCCATCAAAATCAGTGGCAAAGACACCATATGAGATGTGGACGGGAAAAATTCCCAATCTGTCTTTCCTAAATATTTGGAGATGCGAGGTTTATGTGAAATGATTAATATCCGTTAAACTTGCACTGAAAGCAGATAAATGCTTCTTCGTTGGTTATCCGAAGGAAACCAAGGCGTACTATTTCTACAACCAAACCGAGAACAAAGTGTTTGTTGCTCGACATGGTGTTTTTCTTGAGAGAGAGTTTCTTTCTAAGAAAAAGAGTGAGAGTAAAGTCCAACTCGAAGAAATTCGAGAGCTACAGGTAGCTGCTAAATCCGAACAGGATGAGTAGCAGTTAGACTCGCAAGATGTTGTCGAATCAACACTTGTAGAGTGTGAAGTTCGCAGATCCGATAAAATCTGTCATGAACTCGAGAGATATCTGGGATTCCTCATGACTGAAGGACAAGATTTGTTGATCGTTGACAACGATGAACCTTAAAACTTCAAAGAAGCAATGATGGGCTCTCACTCCGAAAAGTGGTTAAAAGCCACACAATCCGAAATGGAATGCATGTCAGAAAACCAAGTTTGGTCGTTGGTCGATTTACCTCATGGTGCGACTCGAGTGTAAATGGGTTTTCAAGAAGAAAATTGATGTGGATGGTAACATACAGATTTATAAAGCTAGACTGGTAGCTAAGGGTTTCAAACAAGTCCACGGTGTTGACTATAATTGAAACCTACTCTCCAGTAGCTATGCTTAAGTCTATTCGATTCTCCTAGCAATTGCTGCTCATTGTGATTATGAGATTTGGCAGATGGATTGTCTAAGCCGATGAAGCAGTCAAAGAATTTGGCTTCATCAGGAACGAAGAAGAAAGATGTGTATACAAGAAGTTTAGTGGGTGCGCAGTTGCGTTTCTTGTGCTGTACGTGGATGATATCTTATTTATCGGAAATGACATTCCGTTGCTGAAGTCCGTTAAGGCTTGGCTCGGAAAATGTTTATCGATGAAGGACATGGGGGAAGCCGTCTTTATTCTTGGTATCAGGATCTATCGAGATAGACCTAAAAGGCTGATCGGATTGTGTCAAGACACTTATATAGATAAGGTCTTGAGTAGATTCAGTATGCATGATTCCAAGAAGGACCTCTTACCAATGTCTCATGGCATGGTTCTTAGCAAGACGGGGTGTCCAAAGACACATGCTGAGCGAGAACGCATGAGTAGGATTCCCTATGCTTCCGTAATAGGATCCATCATGTACGCTATGATTTTTACTCGTCCAGACGTTGCTTGTGCATTAAGTATGACAAGCAGGTACCAATCAAATCCAGGTGAGACTCACTGTACTATCGTCAAGAACATCCTGAAATATTTGAGGAATACTAAGGATATGTTCTTGGTGTACGGAGGAAGTGAGGAGTTGGTTATTAGTGGATTCACGGATGCAACCTTTTAGATGGATAAGGATGATTCCTGGTTCAGTCCAGTTACGTCTTCTGTCTGAATGGCGGTGCAGTTAGTTGGAAGAGTTCCAAGCAGAGCACCGTAGCTGACTCCACTACTGAAGCTGAATACATCGTTGCTTCTAAAGCTGCAAAGGAAGCTGTTTGGATAAAGAAGTTCATCTCTGAACTTGGTGTGATTTCGAGTATTGCTAAGCCGGTGCGCTGTATTGTGACAACAGTGGAGCCATTGCACAGACAAAAGAGCCGAGATCACACAAGAGATCCAAGCATATAGAGAGGAGATATCATATTTGATGTGATTCTCCCTAGGATAGAACTCTGAAAATTGGGGCTAGAGTACTCGGAATCGAATGAAACTTGAGCAGCGGATAGATTGGAGTGTAAGGAACGTGCTGGTAAATTTTGAGCGGAATTGATCGAGGGGTTTCTGAGATACGATGGAAAACTCGTTGAGAAACAATAGAACTGATGGATTGATGGAAGAGGAAAACGTGATGGTGAATAGGTAGAAGGGATTCAAATTCACGACGTGTAATAAAGTCCCGGATTCGAACAATGCATTCGAAGAATCAGCAATTGATATAAGAACTTGTTTTTCTTTCAAAAGAAAAGTGTTTGGTATTATTCAACTCTGAAGTTTACAGCAGCGTTTTTGGGTTTAAATATAACCCTAAAAACAAAACAACATGTAGTTCTAAACAAAACAACATGTAGTCTGAAACTTAAATAAAAACAACGAAGCAACGAAGCATCCCACTAATTGGTGTACCTCAAAATCTACTAAGTACAAAACCAGATTGGTTTGTACATTATTCTCCTAATGGTAAGACTCCTAAGTAACTCGCCGTAGTGATTCCATCTGCCTCATTAAAAACCATGAGAGAAAACCCAATTGGGACAAAACTCTCTATGGGAAAAAGAGTACAAACTTCCTCACCCAAGTTACCTAGTTATCATTACCAGGAGAAGTCTTCAAGATGGAGATGTTGAAGACTTGCATAGCTGGTGGCGAGAATGATCCTTCAGCCATGAGCGAGTGAGCTTCCTTAGCCAACTCCTTAGATCTCGAACGTGTGATTGGTCCTACCAGCTCCGGTTTCTTAGCTTTTATGCTGCTCACAATCACATCATCCTCTCCCTCTTCAAAAGGATTTGTCCTCAAATCCGAATCTGCAACATAAGGAAGCAAGTCAGAAACATTGAACGTTGGAGATATGTTGTACTTACCTTGGAGATGAATCTGATAGGCGTTGTTGTTGATCCTCCTCACGACTTCAAATGGTCCATCAACTCGTGGCTGAAGTTTGCTCTTCCTCTCTTCTGGAAATCGATCTTTCCTTAGGTGAATCCACACCAAATCTCCTTCTTCAAAGATCAGCTCCTTCCGGCCCTTGTTTGCATACTTCTCATATTGTTCTGTCTTCTTCTCTATATTCTCCTTAGCTTTGGCGTGTATCTTCCTCACCTGTTCAGCCTTTTGTTTTCCATCTAAACTATATTTCACACTTAAAGGCAAAGGAATCAAGTCTAGAAGTGACTGAGGATTAAAGCCATAAACGATTTTAAAGGGAGAAAAGAGAGTGGCAGAATGCTTAGCGTGATTGTAGGCAAACTCAACGTGTGGTAAGCATTCTTCCCATGACTTGATGTTGCTCTTAACCAACACTCTGAGAAGTGTAGACAACGTCCTGTTCACCACCTTGGTTTGACCATCAGTTTGAGAGTGACAACTTGTTGAAAACATGAGCTTAGTTCCTAGTTTAGCCCATAAAGTCCTCCAAAAATGTCCTAAGAATTTGGTATCTCGATCTGAAATTATCACTTGAGGCATTCCATGCAAGCGAACTATCTCCCTGAAAAACAAGTTAGCTACACTAACAGCATCATCGGTCTTGTGACTAGCTATAAAGTGTGCCATCTTGCTGAACCTGTCAACAACTACAAAAATAGAATCTCTACCATTTCTGGTTCGAGGTAAGCCAAGCACGAAATCCATGGAAATATGAGTCCAAGGCTGAGAAGGGATAGGGAGAGGTGTGTACAAACCGTGAGGCTGCACCTTACTCTTTACCATTTTGCATACATCACATCTAGAACAAACCCTCTCAACGTCTGACTTCATGTTAGGCCAATAGAAGTGATCTTGCAATCCAAGTAAGGTCTTGGAAACTCCAAAATGACCAGCCAATCCGCCACCATGAGCTTCTCTAACCAACAATTCTTTGATGGATCCTCTTGGTATGCATAATCGATTGTTGTAGAATAAATAGCCATCCTGTATAAAGTATTTATCACAAGCAAACTTATGGCATTTACCATAGCTCTCAGCAAAATCAATGTCAGTCTCATAAAGCTCTACAATGTGCTCAAAACCATCTAACTTTGAAGTTAAAGTAGAGATTAGAGTGTACCTTCTGGATAATGCATCTGCGACTACATTATCCTTACTTTTCTTGTACTTAACAACGTAGGGGAAGGTCTCAATAAACTCCATCCATCTGGCTTGTCTCTTGTTGAGCTTTTGCTGTCCTTTCAAGTACTTAAGAGACTCATGATCTGTGTGAATGACGAACTCCTTAGGCCACAAATAATGCTGCCACGTTTGAAGTGCTCTGATCAATGCATACAGCTCCTTGTCATAGGTTGGGTAGTTGCTGGTGGATCTTCCTAGCTTCTCACTAAAGTATGCAACTGGTTTCCTATCCTGTATCAAAATAGCTCCAATGCCAACTCCTGAGGCATCACATTCAATTTCAAATGTTTTCTTAAAATCAGGAAGAACTAAAAGTGGGGCATTGATAAGCTTCTCTTTCAAGGCTGAAAACGCCTGCTCTTGTGCTTCTTCCCATCTGAATCCAACTTCCTTCTTGATTACTTCTGTTAATGGTGCTGCTATGGTGCTGAAGTTCTGGATAAATCGCCTATAAAATCCAGCAAGTCCATGAAAGCTTCTGACTTCTCCAACATTCTTAGGCGTAGGCCAATCCTTGATTGCCTTGATCTTTTTGTCATCTACTCTAACTCCATCTGCACTAACAACAAAACCTAGAAAAATAACCTCAGTAGTACAGAATGAACACTTAGAGTAATTAGCAAAAAGAGATTGAGAGCGAAGAACATCTAGAACCCTGCGGATGTGCTCTAAATGCTATCACAAACCTTTGTTGTAGATGAGTATATCATCGAAGTATACTACTACAAACAGCCCAATGAACGGTCTAAGAGTGTGATTCATGACACGCATGAACGTGCTGGGAGCATTGGTGAGACCAAACGGCATAACCACCCACTCATATAACCCTTGCTTGGTCTTGAATGCAGTCTTCCACTCATCCCCTTCTCTCATTCTGATATGATGATAACCACTCTTCAAGTCGATTTTGGAGAAGATGGTGGATCCACATAACTCATCTAGCATGTCATCAAGTCTTGGAATCGGATGTCTGTACTTCACTGTGATGTTGTTGATAGCCCTGCAGTCTACACACATCCTCCATGTCCCATCTTTCTTAGGCACTAACAAGACTGGTACAACACATGGGCTTAGACTCTCACGAATATAGCCCTTACTCATCAGCTCCTCTACTTGCTTCTGAAGCTCCTTTGTCTCAACGGGGTTGGTTCTGTAGGCAGGTTTGTTTGGCAAAACTAAACCCGAAACTATGTTAATCTGATGCTCAATCCCACGAATTGGAGGCAAACTTGATGGTATCTCCTCTGGAAAAACGTCCTTATACTCCTCAATAATCTGAATCACCTCATGAGGAAGTTCTTCCCCTGGTTTTGTACTCACCAATGACTCCTTATAAACGAACATAAAGGTAGTCATCTCTGGATCAAAAAGCTTGTTGAACTCGCTGTGACTGATGTACAAGCTGTTAGATACTTTCTTCTTATCCTTGCGGTTCATATGCAGCTGATCCTTGTAAATTTCACCTAGTGTGAGGGGTAGAAGAGTGATCTTGCGTCCCTTAAACTCAAACATCTGCTTGTTGGTGTAGCCATCATGAAGAACTCGCCTATCATACTGCCACGGCCTCCCCAACAAAACGTGACTACTCTTCATAGGAACCACATCACACAACAACTCATCTTCATACTTCCCAATTGCCAACTTGATGAGTACTTGCTGAGAAACGGTTATAGCTCCCTTGTTGTCTAACCACTGCAGCTGATACGGTATTGGATGTGAAGTAGTCTTAAGATTAATCTTCTTCACCATCTCATCACTGGCGGCATTTGTGCAGCTGCCTCCATCAACAATCAAGGTGCAAACCTTATCCTGAACTACACATCTGGTGTGGAAGAGATTCTCACGCTGTCCCCTATCATCTGGATGAATCTGAACACTCAAAGTTCTGTGTGCTACTAACATCTCTCCAACTGCTGTTGGTTCTTCTTCTTCCTCTAAATCTATTTCTGCTTTGCTTTCTGAACTATCTTGAGGTACAATCTCTCCTCCTTCTTTCAGCAGAAACATCTTCTTGTTAGGACAATCTCTGGAGTAATGTCTCATTCCTTGACATTTAAAACACCTGATGCTGCTAGTAGAAGATCCAGTTCTGGGTTTAAACTCGGTTTTAACCTCTTCTTTAACTGTTGTTGTTGCTGGTTTGAATGAGGCTGGTTTGTTGAATTCTCTCGGTTTTGGAATATTGAAAGTGAAAGTGGATCTGCCAATTCTCCTCTTGAGCTGCGACTCAATCAACTCTGCCTTATGGACCATCTCTTGCACATCTTCGTACTTCTGCAGCTCTACTTTATCCTGAAGTTCTCTGTTAAGTCCCCCAAGAAACCTAGACATCACCATGTCTTAACTTTCTCTCACATCAGCCCTGATCATTAACATTTCCAGCTCTTGATAGTAGTCTCTAACTGATTTAGTTCCTTGAGTGAGACGTCTAAGCTTGCTAAGAACTTCACGCTGATAATGTACATGAACGAACTTATTCCTCATTTGTGCAGTAAGCTGATCCCAAGTCGTGACTGAAGGCTCTATGTCGATCTCTCATGAGTCCCAACTGTTCCCGCTACAAGAGTGCATAGCCATTTGAATTCAGATATAGCTATCTTTACCTTATTAAGCTCATATGTCTCTTGAATCAAAAAATTCGATTCCATCTTCCTCTCCCAATCAAGGTAAGCTTCTGGATCATTGCTACCGTGGAAAGGAGGAAATTGAATCTTTATATGATTCAGCTGCTGTCTCAAGGGATCATAATCTCGTGCATTGCCTTTGTTTCTGGGTCTCCCTAACGTTTCACGACTATAATCTGATCTTTCACCTTCTTATGAGTGCTCACGATCTGATTCCACAAAAATCCTATGTCCAGCAACATGGTGTGGACGTGACTGTGCTCTCCTTGAACCCTCAGCGTTTCTCCTTTGATTATGAATAACTTCTCCACCTCTGATAGGCGATCTGATGGTTCTGCGTAGCTGTCTAGAAGGTTCTCCCACATGTGCTTTACCCTTAGCGAGGCGAATAGCTTCATTGGGACTAGGTGGTTCTGAAGATTCAGCTTCTGAAGCACCACGCTCTTTCAATAGACCTTTGAATCGGTCCTCAAACTTGCTATCAAGTTGCTCTAGTTGCTGAAAGAGCTGAGAAGCTATTGCTTGATTGGCTTCTTTGATTTGCTGAGCCATGGCTTTGTTTAGAGCTTCCATAGCTTCAGCTGAAAGCTCCATGGTACCTGAAAAGAATTCAAAACAACTCACAGTAACTAGTTCTAAGATGAAAAGAAAGAAGAATAAAAAAAGCCTAAATATCGAAAACTTTCCCTAATCCTACTAGGAATAGGATTCCTAAACTAATCCTAATTCTAAGGAAAACAGGAAACCTAATCCTAATTCTAATAGGAAAACAGAAACTAATCCTAATTCTAATAGAAAAACTCAAAACTTAATCCTAATTCAAATAGGCAAACAGAAACTAATCATAATTCTAATAGGAAAACTCAAAACCTAATCCTTATTCTAATAGGAAAACTCAAAACTAATCCTAATTCAATCAGGAAAACGAAACCTAATCCTAATTCAATCAGGAAAACGAAATCCTAATCCTAATTCAATCAGGAAAACAAAACTAAACCCCAACAATGAATGAGAACGAAAATAACAAGAGAAAGAGAGATTAGAGTTAGAGATTTTCTCAGCCTTGGCACAGAGTTGGCTCTGATACCACTTCATGTGATTCTCCCTAGGATAGAACTCTGAAAATCAGGGCTAGAGTACTCGAAATCGAATGAAACTTGAGCAGCGGATAGATTGGAGTGTGAGGAACGTGCTGGTAAGTTTTGAGCGGAATTGATCGAGGGGTTTCTGAGATACGATGGCAAACTCGTTGAGAAACAATAGAACTGATGGATTGATGGAAGAGGAAAACGTGATGCTGAATAGGTAGAAGGGATTCAAATTTACGACGTGTAATGAAGTCCCGGATTCGAAGAACGCATTCAAAGAATCAGCAATTGAGAGAACTCGTTTTTCTTTCAAAAGAAAAGTGTTTGCTATTATTCAACTCTGAAGTTTACAGCAGCGTTTTTGGGTTTAAATATAACCCTAAAAACAAAACAACATGTAGTTCTAAACAAAACAACATGTAGTCTGAAACTTAAATAAAAACAACGAAGCAACGAAGCGTCCCACTAATTGGTGCACCTTAAAATCTACTAAATACAAAACGAGATTGAGTTGTACATTATTCTCCTAATGGTAAGACTCCTAAGTAACTCGCTGTAGTGATTCCATCTGCCTCATTAAAAACCATGAGAGAAAACCCAATTGGGACAAAACTCTCTATGGGAAAAAGAGTACAAACTTCCTCACCTAAGTTACCTAGTTATCATTACTAGGAGAAGTCTTCAAGATGGAGATGTTGAAGACTTGCATAGCTGGTGGCGAGAATGATCCTTCAGCCATGAGCGAGTGAGCTTCCTTAGCCAACTCTTTAGTTCTCGAACGTGTGATTGGTCCTACCAGCTCTGGTTCCTTAGCTTCTATGCTGCTCACGATCACATCAATATTATTTGAGATATCGTTGAAAGAAGAGACGTGAAGATCAGTCGAGTTTCAAGCAAAGAGAACGTCGCTGATCCTTTGATGAAAGTAGTTTCACAGACTAAGCATGAGTATCATGCCAATGGCATAGGCCTTAGGTATCTTAAGATGTAATCTTAGTTCCAATGGGAGTTATAATAGTTTTATGTTATGATGTAAACATACTTTGGTTATGTTTTAATAAAATTATTTCATTTCTATTTAATACTTGTATTAAATATTTATCCCAAAATAATCATGACATTCTTATAGGTCATCAAGTTGAGGACTTGATCATGAAACCCTATAGGCGTAAAAATGCACGAATTATTTCATTCCCTAGTCAATGGTTATTAAAGTGGGATACTAATAACGAGATAGACTAGTATGTGAGGTGACCGATGACTAAGTTTCATGGAGTCATTGATAATAAGTATCAAGTCAATCACATAGATGTGTGTCACATGAACATAACATCGGAAATGACCCACTATGAGAACTCTACGAGATCGTATAATGAGTGTCATAACAGATTCTCATACGACTATAGAGCATAGTCCTTAGACCTGAGTTCATGCTGTTTTCTTGCACATGAATTGGTATGTTTTGAAAATTTCAAACGCCAACCGTAACTGGTGGTTATAAAGGAATTTGTCAGGCAGATCATGAAATGTGAGAAAGGAACAGAGGATGGAACAAGATGGAATTTCTCCCTCCTATATACGGGAGAAATATATCTCTGGGCCCTTCGAAAGATTTGATACTGTAAAATGCATGGTCGTGCTCAAACAAGGTGATAGACGCTTGTTTGCTCTATCAGTACAAATTCAAATTCGATGAACATTGATCTGGCTCATTAAAATAAGGATGACACGAACTCTTGCCTTAGAGCAGATAGAGATATGGAGATAACTGGATTTTGGGAATATATGATTCCAGTACAAGTGGGAGTGTTGGGAATGTCCTGCAATCATTTGTACATACTCATGTGGTCGGTTCTAACATCGAGATTAGACAAAGTCATATGGTACTAGGAGCTGTAATGGCTTGCTAGAGTCCTTTTATAATCTATGAGTTGAGATACTCATTGCTAGTACTATATGATCCTATTGGGTCACACACCTAAGCAAATAGAGACAATTCAATAGGGAATGATCATTATAGGAATGATTCATGACTTGAACATAATAATACATGGTTTCGGATGAGAACATGTGTTTTGGGCCATGCCTAAATTAATCCTAATTCAACTTGGAATTAATTAGGTGTTTTGGGCTGGGCCTAAATTAATCCTAATTCAACTAGGAATCAATTAGGTGTTTTGGGCTGGGTCTAAATTAATCCTAGTTCAACTAGGAATTAATTAGGTTAACTTAAACTCTCTCTATATATGATATAGGGCACATTTTTGATATGATAAGAAACTCTAGCCGCTGATTGCGAAAGTCGAAATCCTAAGAGAATTGCACACAAAGTTCTAGCAAACTTTTCTCCTACTTGTGTGCGTGTGTACTATCAATAGAGGTGCTACACTTGGAGCACTTGTTGATCTCATACATGATCTTATATCTGCTGCACTAACCAAACTTCAGGTATAATCGAGTTCTCTATTTATCAGATTCAATTAAGTTAATACAAGACCTAGGGCTTAGGGTTTTGCTAGATTAGTCAACTGATAATTTTTGAATTGCTTAAAAACCTAACAAAGAGGACCAAGAATCGACAAGACCCGAGCTGGAAGTAACCGACAAGCCTTGGCCTTTTATCGCGCCCCACAAGGTTTGTTTTGTGTTTACGATAAATGTTCTTGCAGGAACGCCAAGCCCAACAACTCCATCACCTTAGGATAGAGAGTCTTAAGGCCCATAGGCTTTTTTTGGGCTTCTATTTTCATTTAATAAGGCACCAAAACACTAAGTTAAAAAATTTGTCATTTTTCTCGTAATTTTCCATTTTTCTTATTTCTTTTTTATTAATAGGCTGCGACCCATATTTTCTTTTTTTTCTTTAAGTAAGTCGGCATTGGACCCCTATATAAGGTCCCCTTTCAGCCATGTAACAAATCACCCAACTTTGAAATCAATAAAGAACACAGTTTTCTCAAAGAGAAATCTCTAGTCATTAGCAAGCTAGTCGTTTGTCTAAGACTTAGAACACACTATAAGATCTCGAGAGGTTTCCCCTTGATCTATAGTGTGCTTGAGTGTATCAATAAGCCCACCATCCTTCTTGTGGATCGCTCCTCAATCCCCCACCTTCCGCGCCCCCGACTTTTCTTACCAAGGAAGTACACTCGGTTCCCTTGGATAAAACCCGCTCCCATAAACCTTAGAGAAGTATCTCGGAGCTCATACGGTCATATGAGTCTAAATAACATGAAAACTTTGACAGAAAATGGGTTATTAGAGAAGAAAGATGTTAAAGAACAAAGTCTTTGTGAAAATTGTGTAATGGAAAAGTCAAAGAAGCTTAGTTTTGATATTGGGAAGCATGAAACAAAAGATGTACAAGATTATATACAAGCAAACTTATGGGGTTCATCCACAGATACTCCTTCTACGTCAGAGAATCAAATATTTTTTGTTAATCATTGATGACAAAACAAGAAAGGTGTAGGTAATTTTTCTGAAATCCAAAAATGAAACATTTTACGAATTTTGTAAATGGAAACAACTTGTTGAAGTACATGTTAATAGAAAGGTCAAAATTCTAAGAACTAATAATGGCCTAGGGTTCTGCAATAAGAAGTTTGATGATTTCTGCAAGAAGAATGATATTAAAAAGTATCGTACATGTACATATACATCACAACAAAATGGTGTTACAAAGCGTATGAATAAAACACTAATGGAGAAAGTAAGATGTCTATTAAATGAATCAGGCCTAGATGAGACCTTTTGGGCAGAAGCTACAGCTTTGGCAGCATATTTGGTGAGTAGATCTCCATCTAAGCTATTGATCACAACATTCGAGAAGAGCTTTGGCTCAAGAAAAAACATCTCAAGAAGTTTGGTTATGTGGCTTATGTTTATCAAAATCAGAGAAAACATAAGCCTAGATCATGGGAATGTATCTTTATTGGTTATCCACAACGTACCAAGGGTTATAAGATATGGCGACTTGAAGACCAGAAATGTATTATCACTAGGAATGTAGTTTCTTAAGAAGATGTTCTGTTCATAAATTTACAAAGTCGTGAAGAATATATTGTTTCAAAACCAGCATGTAATAGTGATGATTCTATGTCCATAACATTTTTGAATATAGCAAAGGTCAATATTCATAAGGTTTTCACAAAGTAGAAGCTTCATAAAGTTTTGATGAAGGTGGAGATTCAGAGAGTGATGGAGATTGTAAAGAGACATAACCAATTTTATCAATTCCTCTAAAATCATCGAACACTGTAGATTACAATAAAATGAGTAGTCTTAAAAGAGGTAATACAGAGTTAGGTACTTCATCATCTCAATCTCAAGTTTTGAATGATTATCAATTAGCACGAGATAGGTTGAGAAGAGTTGTTTAGGCTCCTCCAAAGATTGCAAATTATACAAATATAGTTTTTTCTTTATCAACAACAGAAGAATATGGTTTTGAGGAACCTAATTGCTAGCATGATGCAATGAAAGACAAAGATTGGGAAAAATGGAATGGGGGAATGTGAGAAGAAATGAGTTCATAGCTAAAGAACATGACATGGAATATTGTTGACAGACGGAAATATGCTAAAGTGATAAGTTGCATATGGATTTACAAGAAAAAACCTGAAATTCATGGTGTAGACTCGGAGAGATATAAAGCTGTATTGGTTTCAAGGGGGTTAAGTCAGAGAAAGGAATTGATTATGTATTGGTTTCACCAGTTGTAAAGCATATTTCAATCAGAATTTTAATGATTACAGTTGTAAAATATGATATGGAGCTTGAATAGATGGATGTCAAAACGACATTTTTACATGGTGAAATAGAATCAAGAATTATACATGGAACAACCTGAAAGATTTATTGAAGATCTAGAGAAATATCATGTATGTTTACTTAAAAAGTCTATATATGGTCTGAAGCAACCTCCTAGGTTATGGAACAAAAGGTTTAAGAGATTCGTGTTAGACCAACCTTTCATCAGAAATAGTAGAGACTCACATGCAGATGCGTGCCTATGAGTAAAAATAAAGACATTTGCCTCGGACCCCCTCAAATAAATCTAATTTTTGGCGCCCTCTAATTTTTTATAGTCATATATTATAATTCTAGTTTATATTATAGAAACATTTAATTTTTTATCTTTGTAAATAACTTTTCAAAAATTAGATTTTTTTTTTAGCAATAACTAAGTTATTTTGGGAATAAGGTTGGATTTAGTTCCAGTAATCTAAGCTAAAAAAATTATTTTTCAAATTTAAGATTGATTAAATCTTATTTTTGATCAACTATATCATAAAAAACAGCTAAGTTAACATATATATAGAAAGAAAACTAACCTATATGATGAAAATTTTGTGAAATTTTTTTATCAAAACTAAAATAAAATTATTAGATTGTAATAAAAAACAAATAATTTTGTTTTATTATATATGTTATACTAATTTATATTATATTTATGTTACAAACAAATTTATATTATAATTATCGTTTTACTTGCCTTAGGCCCTATAATCTTAGTCAAAGCACTACTCGTGTGTATATGTAAAAGAATTAAGAAAAAATGAAAATATCTACTTGTTATTATATATTAATGACATATTGTTGGATGCAAAGGATGAAGCCAAGACTACAATACATAAAAGGGTTCTTAGTGGTGAATTTGTGTAAATAATCCTACAAGTAGAATATTGGGTATACATATCAATAGAGAACAATTGGAAGGTATTTTGAAGTTGTCACAGTCAGAATATTTGAGGAAAAAGATTCAGAAATTAAGAATGGATTATGCAGAGGTAGTAAATACTCCGATTGGTGCACACTTCAAACTACCTAAGGTGGAGAGTGATAGTGAGTGCATTGATACAAAATCTATCACTTATGTAAGCACACTAGGAAGTGTGATGTATTATATGGTCGGATCTAGACCAGATGTTGTTTATGCCATTAGATTAGTCAGTAGATACATGCGTACAATAGGTAAAATTCAATGGGGAGTAGTGAAATGGTTGCTGAGATTCCTAAAAGGTTCTCTAAGTCTTAATCTAGTCTTTACAAAAAGAAAATATTTAAATATTTAAAGACCAGGTATATTTCTTTTTAAAATCTAATGTTTTCATGCTTGATTGATTGATTAAAAGTTTGTTTTAATTGAATTAGAATGCATGATTAGAGTTTTGATGAAATCGAAAATCAGAGCTGATTTTATTATTGCTGAAATCAAAAATTTGAGTTGGTTGTAATCTTAATGAACTTTGATGTTTTCATGCTTGATTGATCGATTAAAAGTTTTTTTTAATTGAATTAGAATTGCATGATTATGGTTTCATTGAAATCGAAAAATTAGGGTTTCATTGAAATAAAAAAAATATGGTTTATGGTTTTAAGGTTCTGATGTGATAAACCAAAATAAAATATAACCTAATGTAAAATAGCCCTGAATGATCCGGTTTAATAAGATTAGACAGGATCTGGTTTTCTCGCAATCGGTTTAAGAAAAATTATACCAAGTTGGAGAAAAACCAGCAGGTGCTAACCGGCACAGGGTCATGATTAAAAAATTCATAAATCAAATTTTAAAGCCTTTGATTTGATTTCTTTGAGTTTTAAAATACTCTTTTAACCCTCTTGAGTGTATATATGATATACATTCAAGTTAAAGTTTAGTTCCTCAAACAAATATCAAGAAATTGATGTCTTTCCAATTCACGTCAACTGTCAAGGCTCGTTTCATCGTATGGTGGGCTAACTCGGGTTAGGTACCTACTTTGACACGGGTGAGGCAGATGGTAACCGTTACCATATGACTATGAGATTGGTTTACTTGACTGAGCTATCAAGACCGTCTTGAGCTTTGAGACATCAAAGTGATTTTGGCATATGAGATGTCAAATCACGACCGAGAGTTATATATGTGATATAACTAGCAAATAAGTTGCTTACCTAAATAACTAAGGTTTGGGCGATGAGCTCAGCTCACTCAGAGTTTTCTGAAATATGGATCTTGGGATCATTGTATTCAATCGAAGAACTATTGATTGAACACAGTGTGAGTTTTCTTAAATATGTTAAGATTTCTCAACACTTAAAGCATCATAACTAAAACTCTTTACCTCTCTTAATTTCAGCTATGGCAAATAACAACAACCATAACCACAACTCATTCTCCCTTCGATCTGTCCTTGAGAATGACAAGTTGAATGGGAAGAATTTCTTGAGTTGGTACCGTAACCTGAGAATTGTTCTTAGGCAGGAGAAGAAAGACTATGTTTTGGAACAAGTCTTGCCTCCTAAATCGGCTGCCAATGCCATTGTTGCAGTTAGGAATGCTTGGGATAAGCATTCCAATGATGTGATAGATGTGGAATGCTTGATGCTTGCGACCATGACCTCGAAACTGCAGGTGCAGTACGAGAATGTGGTGTCGCCCAATGAGATCGTGACTTGCCTGAAGGGAATGTTTCAGGAACAGGCACGACATGAGAGATACCAAATGGTGAAATCTCTCATCGAATGCAAACTATCGAAGGATGGTTCGGTGAGTAGTCATGTCATGAAAATGATGGGTTATATATTGATAATCTGGCTAAAGTAGACTGTCCCCTTAGCCAAGAGTTGGCTACGGACATCATACTTCAGTCACTGCCGTCTTGTTATCATTAGTTCGTATTGAACTATAGCATGACGAAGACGTTGACTGAGCTACATGGAAGGACAAGGGGGTAGATCGTTTAAGAAACGTGGACAGGAAAAGGGTAAGGTCTCTCTCTTT
>JAKUCM010004314.1:0-56208 GCA_023374145.1 Lepidium sativum | reverse complement strand
AAAGAGAAATAATTGTTTTATGCCTTTTTCAGAGTTAATTGTTTGAATTGTTTTTTTACTATATTTTCTTATGTGAAATGTCTTTTTTTTTTTTATTGTTTTGGTTGGATTGAATGACACATATACCCCTAACCTATATTGGATTTCCATTTTCCATTTTACGCAGTTCTTGTACGCTTAGACTTGCACATTTTCCCGTACAATTGTCTGCTCTTTTTATTTTTGTCTATATTACATTTATTGCAATTAAATTATTTTCTCATGTAAAAGTGGACCAAACAATTCCAAGCAAGGTCATAGTATTATTTTCTAACAAGATATTCTAGTTTCATTGTAGACATGAACATAATATTCATATAAAAGAATGTGTTGTGGACATGAAATTCTTCGTTTTAAGAAGTAGGGAGCGATATTTATGAGAAAAAGGATCGAGTATCATTCACCAGAAAATTTGTATAAAGTATTAATGGACGAAGACAAACATTTAATTAATATGTTTGGTCACAGACGAGGACAGTATCCAACAAAGGTACCATATATTGTTGTGGAGATGGACAAGAACAATCTTTCTCATGGAAACATGAAGTAGGGAGCAATGTATGTAGACAAAGAAAGGTCATAATATCAGTCTCACGACGAGATATTCATGCTTTCGTTGTAGATATGGACATTCTCCCTTACTTCATAAACATGGACTAATGATCAATATCATGGACATGACCATGGACATGTGATGTTCAACAGTGACAATCTATAAAAAAATGTGTGTTTTAACAAAATTATCAATGATTGTCTATGTCTAGATGATATTGATGCAAAAATATGTCTCTTTCTAAATGTGGGAATATAGGATTACATAAGTCATTAAGATAAATACTACTTAAGTTTTGGACATGGACAATGTTATGAAATGCTGTAAGACATGGATCATGGATAATCTGAGAAAACATAGACATGCACAACGTGCTCGTAATTATGTTATTATTTAATATATTTTATTCTTTCTCAACCCAAAAACATGGAAAACGTACAGGCAATATGATAGACATGGAAAATATGACAGAAATACGTTTCATGCATATTGATTTTTTCTCAAACTCAAAACATAGACCAAAATATGCATCTTGGAACCCTTTTGCAAAAACCAAAATCGATCGAAAACATATACAAATCTGCATCTTAAACAACACACCTTAAATCTCTATTTAAATTTTTCCTCAATCTTTAAAACCCTTTTGTACAACCAAACTTGAAACCTTTTTGCAAAACCAAAATCGATCGAAAACATAAAAAAATTTGCATCTCAAACAACAGAAAGAAAAAACTTTTATAAAAGGTCACCTTTTATGAAACAAACTCGAAACCCTGCCCCCAAACTTTTCACTTGTACTTCTTTGTCACTCTCGACTTCTATAATCTATTCTTCTACCTAAACAGAGGTTTGAAATTTTACTTTTCAACATATTTTCTCTTTCTTCCCAACGCTTCCTTTCTTCTCTCTAAGTTTTTCTTTCTTTGGTTCAATAAAACGGATTTTCTCTTCTTTTCTTATCGTGTTAAAAAGCAAAAATTAAATGATAATTAACTCATTACAAGAGAACATATCTTTAATGTTTCCAATTTACGGCGTTTTGGAGATGTCATAAATTATGGACGTTTTACCAACTCCTTTATAACGTAATTGTATTTCGTCGTAAAAGAGTCTGTAAATTGACAAAGGTGTTGGCCCTTTACGACGAATTGGCAATGCTTTTTCATATACTAAACATTTTGTTGTAAAGTAGTCCCCAACTTGCAACTTATTTACGACGTTTATTCTTTACAATGACTTAAAAACAAAATACACGTTTTTTGTGATACGTAATTGATTATTAAAAAATTCAAACATACGTCATAAAAACGTATCTAAATATTAGATTTCCTTGTAATAACGTCTCAAATTTTCAAGTCTTATTGGACGAAATGCTTTATAACGACTTAAAGACAAAATTTTAAATTAGATATTTTAGGTTAGTTACATACATTGTAAATTACTCATATTTGGTTTTAAGTTGTAAAATTATTGTAAATTTTTTGCCTATATAAGGAAGAGGTCTCTCTCTTTATAGTTCATAACACAACACACCAAAAAAAAACTTGTTTGAGAGAAAAAACGTTGGGGAGAATAAAAAAAATGTTTTTGAGAAAAAACGGTTTTAGGAAAAAAACCAAAAAATGTCTTTTGGTGGTGATATATACGAGGAACGGAAGTGAATGTATATGCATAGAGATGCTACTGGAATCGTGACAAAAGAGTTTATGAACGGGGTAGAAATATTCATGCAGCAAGGAAGTCAAACTGAAGTCACGCTTGAATATGGTAAGATGTTTTGTCCTTGTTGGAAATACAAAAATACGAATTTGCCGAGTAGAAACTGTTTGGAATCATTTATTAAATAGGGGGTTTACACCACATTATTACATTTGGTTTCACTATGGGGAATGTGATAGTGGTGGTAACGAATGATGAAGCAAGTAGTAGTAATTATAATAATGCTAACGGTAATATAGGTGAATCGAGTAATTTGCATGATGTTGCGTTATCAGAATGAGATTAATGAGCGTTGTAGAGCATGATAAGATGCATGAGATGGTCACATATGCATTTCAGGAAAACTAATACTGAACATGTAGTTTTTGAGGCACCTAATTTAGATGAAAAAAAGTTTTATGACATGTTAGATGCTGCAAACCAGCCTCTCTACAAGAGATGTAGAGAGGGTCTATCTAAATTATCATTGGCAGCTAAGACGCATGAACATAAAAACAGAATGTAATTCAGCTCAGTCATGCATGAATATGTGGACTGAATTGCTAAAAGAGTATTTGCCGGAAGACAATGTGTGTGCTGAATCATATTACGAGACACATAAATTAGTGTTTAGTCTTGGTTTGCCTTGTGAAATAATTGATGGTTGTATAGACAACGGTATGATATATTGGAAAGATGATGAGCTGTTACAAGAATGTCGATTCTGTAAGAAGCCAAGATATAAGCCTCAAGGGAGTGGGCGGAAGAAGGGTACCGTATCAACGGATGTGGTACTTACCAATAACAGACAGGTTGAAGAGATTATATCAGTCTGAAAGGACAGCAACTGCGATGAGATGACATGCAGAGCATTCACAGAAGGATGGAGAGAATCATCCTTCAAATGCAAAGGCGTTGAAACATTTCAATACGGTACACAAAGATTTTGCTAGAAATATAAAGAATGTTTATCTTGCTCTATGCACCGATGGTTTTAGTCCGTTTGGAATGTCTGGCAGATAATATTATTTGTGGCCAGTAATGCTTACGCCCTTATAACCTTTCTATGTGGATGTTGCATGAAAAAAAAAATTTCTATTCAAGAACTGTCGGAGGAAAATCAACCATCATTGAAATCTAATATGCATCTTTTTGTTGAAAAAAGAAGACATGTAGCAGAAATCACATAAAAAAAAACATTTCATACAAATACATTTTAAAACAGAGGATTTTAAATGATATTAAACTATAAATTCATAAATGAGTATACAGAACTCCGACGAGTAAGGCATCCTCAATAGGTTACTAGAAAAGTAAAATGGCTGATATTAATTGTCGCATAGGTTTTTTTATTTCTTTCTATATATTCCACTTAGAAATCATTTTCACACGTCGACAACAAAAATCATTTCAGGCTATGATCTCCTAAATTGGTATTAGACCATTACACCATAAACTAAATGGTTCATAATTATAAACAAAATATATAGCAATGTAGTGCCAATACTTACAAACTAAATGGTTCATAAACCTTTTTTATCGACTTCTTCTTTATTAAATTTAGCAACACTTCAAAACTTCCTGAACTACTCATGAAATCTATAAAGTTGATTGTCAAAATTCAAATCTCATCATTTCGGAATCAAAATCCCAGCTTTGCGAACACCATCATCCCAATTTGGTTTGCAAATTCCTGATTTACTGCAACTGCATCTTTAATTGCATTTTTATCTATGAACAATGACGATACTAACAAAACTTCACTCGTCTCGTACTATTCATATTTTTATTTTTATTGAGCTATTAAGCTAACTTAATTTTGGCTTCTTATATTTTAAAATATGGGCACCTTATCTAAAGCTATTGTAAAACATTTGGCTTGCTAAGCTCCTTTAAGTTAATGCATCAAAAGTTTTATCAAAAAAAAAAAAACTCTTGTTCATCGACCTTTGCTTCGAGTTTAGATACTTCAGAAATTCATATTCAATTACACTTTTCTATGAAACAATAAAATCCGCCACACGAATATAATACACTTTACCATAGCACCATCAGAGATGATAACTACTACACCACAAGCACTAGTTTGACCTAACCAATTCTCCAAAAGAGACTTTATTTTCATATTTGTTATTTGTTTTGTCACGTTTAAAAGAAAATATATTAAAAGAAAATATATTAAATATATAGAATGTAAATGATAACTGCTGAGTGTTAAATTTGGTAAGTTTTATTTTATTTATTAGGTGAAGTGTTGCACAATAACTTAAATTCAAAATGATAAAACTGAATTTTATTGAATGTGAAATCTTGCATAATTCTATTATTTTTAATTAAAGAAACTAGATAATATTTTAAAATTTTAAAATAAATTTATGGTTTTTGTAAAAATTAAATCATTATTATGCTTTAGCTATATATATATATTAGTAGTAGTTAACTAATGACAGTAATATTACAATTGTTTGATTCGATCGTTTGCATGTAGGTTTTATCTTTTTTTTTTTTTTTGAAAATTTAAATGTTGATATAGCGAGATTGTAAACCTTGATCCACATTTTAAATTTTCTCCTAATTTTTTTAATATGGAGATGCACTATGGTTTTGATAGCTAAATATCACCAAATAAATCTTGAGCATATTTTTCTAAATTTAAAATCAAACTCGAATTTTATCCGAATTAGAAAAAACCAAACTGAAATAGAATGGACTAAATACTCAAAAAAGATCTAGATTTTTGTATAAAAACCGAAACCCAATCTAAACCGAATCCAAAATCTAATGTATATATAAAATACCTAATACGATTATATATCTAACAATTGTTATTTGTATATGAGATACAGTTTTTAATTAATTAAATATCTTATTAAATATTATTTATAAAATTATAATTCTCTACAAAAAATAAAATAATTGATAATGAAAAAAAGAGAGGAAACAAAAAATGTAAATAAGTCACTTGAAATGAGAAAAAGACAAACGATAGAAAAGAAAACAATTAAAATTGTTAAAAAGAGAAAAAATATACGTATTCCTCAGCAATAATTCTAATTAATAGTGGAATTGAAAATTTGACAAATTCCACAAGATTTCACAAAATAAGCTCTTACCAAATATGGTAAGTAAGTTGGTTTAAACTTACTTTTACTTACTTTTTTGTTGATTTCTGTAGCATCAATAAAACCTTTCAAAAATATATGTTTTATTTATCTATTGACTTATTTTTATTGTATTATGTACTTAAATTGTACAATGCTTGATTTATATTTATATACTTTATTATTTTATTAGGCATATATTGTTTTAGTAATTTATACAACAATAATAGTATTTATTTTTTTGAAAATAATTTTCCATGGTTATTGTTTGTAATTTAACTTTTCATCTCCAAAAATATAATTTTTTTTTGTCAACCCACCACCTCCAAAAATATAATTCAATTATGCAAAATCATATATAATGCAATATATTTATGTATTTTCAAATTTTTTTACAGTCATATATTTTAAAAAATCTAAAATTAAATTTGTGATACTCACTATTAAGTTTTGATTTGATATATATTATTTTGATGGTATTGATAATAAGATATATTGTATATTATTTATAGATTTATATGAAGAATTTTATTTCTAGATATAAAATGCAAAAGAAAATAATAATTTTAATTATTTTTTACAATAGTTATTGTGCTATCCAATTCTAATTTAACAAGTATTTGCTCAGCTCCAGCTGTGGAACTCTGGGGAGTATATTACAATCTATTCATTGCCTGGGAACAATGGGTCACACATGTGCTTTTGGAGGTTGACTCTGAGATTGTAGCAGGGTTTCTCAGAACATGGATTGAGGATTAACATTCGTTATATTTTCTAAGTACAATTGTGTTATGACTTTTTTCAGAAGAACTAAATTGTCCGTATTTATCACGTGTATAGAGAGGTTAATCACTTGCCAACATATTAATTAACTATGATTTTTCTCTTTCATTAAATTTTCATTCGTTTATTTCATTTTCTAGTGATCTTTTTTTGTTGCTAGTTGAAAATAATAACGGATCTTCAAGGTCCAGAATAATTCGATTGGAATGATCTATTTTTTTTTATTCAAGTATAAGTCTTGGGGAAAACTTTCTCCCCTTTTTCTAACAAAAAAGAACTAAAAATAAATTTCAACATTTATATTTATCACCGGACTTTAAGAAATTTTTGTTTTTTTTATCATTTCAGAAAAATAATATTAGTAATTTCTACGTTGTATAAAAGATATCATAATTGTTTTATATAAATAAGAATTAAATATCAGATAAGTATTTGTTTTAAACTATATATAATGAATTATTATTTAGAATTTAATTAGACTTAACTCTACATAAACTTTCATTCTACCAAAAATTAGCACATAATATAAAGTTTTGAATTTTGAAACTATATTTTTCAAATTTGTTTCAACTGAATCATGTTTTGTGTTGTACATTACATTATAGCTGTTTTAAGTTTAAGTTGTCTCAAAGTTATATATAATGTATAATGAAGTGTATAATGAGTTACTTTGTATAAAAATATACGCATTATCGCAATTTTTAACTTTTTTTTGTTAATCTTCTCAATTTTTAACTTAAGACTATATAAGTTTTAAATATATGGTTGAAACTAAACGTATGGTACAAAAAAGCTAAACATATGAGAATGCCATTTCATCATCTAAATTGTGATATTATTTAACATAAAATAAATTCTAATTTTCTATAATTTGGTGAAGTTTTTTTTAATGGTTTTTCTATATTGGTCAAGTTATGAGCTTACATGTGATATGTGATATGTGTATTTTAACCGTTTTAAGTGAGTTTTTCTCATTACATTCCACACATTTTCATCACTTGTTCATACCGTTAGCATCCATTCTCACCCATTTCTCACTTTTAGAAGCTCCCGTATTTGCATCGCATATATTCTTCATTTTGGAGTTGTTTTCAGAAATTTTCAGGAACTTCAAAGACGTATCTCGACGTGAGGAATAACGGCACTTGGATGATGCACTGATGAAGCACGAAGGAGGCAACCGTAACAACCTCAACTGTGATCACCTCGACCGTGCGCACCTCGGCCGTGATCACCTCGACGGTGCTCACCTCGACCGTGCTCACCTCGACCGTGCTCACCTCGACCATGCTCACCTCGGCCGTGATCACCTCGACCGTGCTCACCTCAACCGTGATCACGTATCACCTCGGTTGGAGTGGAAGCCACCAATTGTAACAACCGCTTGATTTGGGCCGCTTCACATATGGACCGAGACCACCGAACTCTTGATGGACTTTTCGTTGTGTTTATTTTGGGCTGTTTTTAGGTTTTATGAGAGGAGTATATAGACTCCAAAAATAGAAGGGGGTATCGAACCTTTGGGAGCAGTGATTCTCCTTGTAATCATCTTGACTGTTGAACCACGATTACAATTGTCTTTAGCTACCGTTATTTATAAGTTTTATGATTATGTCTTCATTGCAGATGATTGTTATGCTTGGTTCACAATTTATGTCTGAGTAGTTACTTAGGGTTTCAGAGGAGGTGGATGTAGATTCATGCGGATTTTAGGTCTTCTAGGTTGCTTACGGTTATAATTGTTTTTGTCTCTTCTGTTTTGGTGTTGTTAATGCTTATTTCTCTCTGATCAATTGAAATCCGTTCTTAGACATTTTAGCACCCAACAGGTGTTTGATAAAATGTTCGATCGAACCATCTCAGAGATTTACACACTTAGCTCAAGGGATTGATTGTCTAAGTTGTTTATCGGCTATATTAGGTTGATGTATTATGCCAGATAGGTTGTTAAACGCTTGTGATGATGATAGGGTCTGTTGATAGCTTCTCTGAGTCTGTCTGTCACGAGAGTGGATTCTGTAGTCTATGAACTTAATGCCTAGGGATCTTCTCCGTTGAGTTTTGTTAAGCAACCTAGTGACCTAGGTGATCCATTGATCCATTATCTCCACCTCCTCACGAACCCTCTTTGCTTACTGTTGTTCTCTGTTTTCTGCTGTTTCCCTTTTTCCGTTGTTCTCTGTTTTCCGCTGTTTCCCTTTTTCTGCTGTTGTCGTTTTTCCGCTGTTGCCTTTTTTCCGCTGTTGCCTTTTTTTCCGCTATTGCTTGTTTTCCGCTGTTGCTTGTTTTCCGCTGTTGCCCCGATAGGAAGAACACCCTTTCAGCTGTTGTATGGGAAATGTTGTCACTTACCCGTTGAGGTGGAATACAAATCCATCTGGGCTACCGAGCTGTTGAATTTTGATCTAAAGACAGCCCAGGAGAGGAGATTGATGGGGCTCCATGAATTGGATGAGATCAGACTCGAAGCTTACGAGAGCTCAAATGTCTACAAAGAAAGAACTAAGGCTTTCCACGATAAGAAGATTACACCTAGGAAGATCACAGCTGGTGATCAGGTGCTGCTGTTCAACTCAAGGCTTAAGCTGTTTCCTGGAAAATTGAAGTCAAGATGGTCTGGTCTGTTTAAAGTTCGGTAAATCTTACCATATAGAGCTGTGACTCTGATCAACAATGACGGGGAAGATTTCACTGTGAACGGTCAGAGAGTTAAGCCTTACTTGGCTGACGAAACCAAATCCGAGGGAACTTCGGTTCTTCTCGATGAACCACCTCACCTCTAATGACTGTGAATAGTCAAGCTCGAGACTTTAAATAAGCGCACTTGGGAGGCAATCCCATGATATCCTTTGTATATATTTTAGATTGCGTTTTGACCAATTTTCTTGTTTCATTGGTTTTTTATTTTAACTTCTAGGAAGCTTGTGAACTCGACCGCACCACGACACGATCACCAAGCCGAAAATAAGTTTAAAAAAAAAAGAAAAAAAAAAGAAAAAAGAAAGAAAGAAAGGTTTGATGTTTTGTTTTCTTCTCTTTCACTTTCATGTTCTCCTGTCTACCACCATTATTATCCACCATCACCTTCATCACTCCTCACTCATCACTCTTCACTCTTTCATCACTCTTCTTCTACTGTGAAGACACCATCGACCATCGCCAACTCGACCACACACGGCTCTACCAGCATCAACACGAACGCATGCTCCATCGACCGCGTCAGCTCGACCATCGCTAACTCGATCGCAACCTCGACCGCGCACGGCTCCACCGTCTCCAACTCGACCGCTGCACACTCAAGTTTCACGCGCCAACTCGATCGCCAACTCGACCGCGCGCGGCTCCACCGTCTCCAAATCGACCGCTGCACACTCAAGCTTCACGCGCCAACTAGATCGCCAACTCGACCGCGCACGGCTCCACCGTCTCCAACTCGACCGCTGCACACTCAAGCCTCACGCGCCAACTCGGCTGCTCCAACTCGACCGCGCCCAACTCGACCTTGCAACCAGAGTCCTCACGTGCCACCTCGACCGCACCGCTCCACCTCAATCTCCACTAGATATTCTCCACCACGATTTATTTAATTTAAAATTATTTTCACCAACGGCAGCTTACACTCCTTTGAGTTTCTTTTGAGTGCTCAATTGTTAAAAGAAAATGAGGAAATCCAGTGGAAGTTCTTCGGCGAAGAGACTCACACGCTCTATGCGTGAACACAGTCCAATTGACATCGGTGACGATGAATCAGTTCAAGAACGCATGCAGCGGAGAGAGGAAATCCGGAGAGAAAAAATAGTGCGATTAATCGTTGACGAAGATGAGGAATCCGGAAAACAATCATCCTCTAGTGAGGACGACAACGGTATCAATGACTCAGCTGTCGATAACCAAAAGTATCAGATGGATTACCAAGATGAAATGAGAGCATTCAGGAAAATGGACGCGAAAGGGACGAGGTATCTTCATCGAGAGACAATGGTAAAATTGGGTATCGCCAAGGATGTGGATCATATGCTGCAGAACTGCGGGTTGACACAATTCACCTCAAACTATCGCTCAGCCTATAAAGTGGAGACCCTTCAATTCCTTGCTTCAATTGAGCTCCACGAGTTCCCAATGCACGACACATGTTAGAGAAGTGAGAGAGGTTACGGTGAGGTAACCTTCACTATCAACAAGGTTCAGTATACCTTGACAGTGAAGCAGTTCTAGGAGCTATTCAAACTTCCTGATTGCGGAGGCCGCGAGAATGACTTCGAATACGACGAGCTTAATTATGTGTGGAAGATCATTGCTGTCCTTCAAGAATTTGATTCGTTAAAGAGCAAAAGCTCAATGCTCCGGAACCCTACCATTCGTTACTTCCATAAAATCGTGGCATGCTGCTGCCAGAGTTGGGAATGATCGACGAGGGAATCAATGCTTTTCTCAGAAACTATGCGGACTATCAGCGACATTTTCTCGGGCACAGGAACACCGCTGGGTTCACAAGGGTGTTGACACAGCAACTGCTTAATTACAGATTCTGGGCGTCAAAGATGAAAACCAAAGAATCAGGAGTTATTTGCGTAGGTGGGATACTAACACGCATCATGGAGGCTTGCGACGTGCAATTGAGGTCCAAACCAATCTCTCCGGAATGGCTTGATATGTCATATTTGAAAAGAGTCAGTTTCTTAGTTGGGACACAGAGTAGAGGAGGACCCTGTTTGTACAAGTTTACGCTTGCCTCCCCACAGACCGAAGAGAAGGTCTCGCTTCCCAACACGAGCATCACTTCGTTTCATGGAGTTGAGAACATCGCATTCTTACCTCCGCACGAACTTCTTCACAGGGAACACACCTCATCACCTACACAACATCAAAGTGCAAATGAGCCAAATGAAGACAGTGATGCACCAGATTGCTTCTACTTTGAGGAGTTCAGTGAACCAAGGTTGTCGAAGGGAGTGCGAGCATCCCACAAGCATATTGGTCTATTGCAGAGATGGAACCAGTAGCAAAACAAGAAAATTGATTGGCTTGTGTCACAATTCATGGATTTCAAAATCGATTCCAGCACTCAGAGATCGAAAGAGACAACCCTTGTCGATGCTAGAGGCCCAACTCCTGACCAGTTCACACGGTCCACATCACTTTTGCGGCAAACCAGGAGGCGCTCCACGTCATTACAACCTCGCAGGGAAACGTCACATGTAACACGACCAATGCCGCCGGAACAACAATCTCCACAGGTAACGCCACAGAACCTCACTTTTGATCTCAACTCGACTTCTCACCTCGACCTCATAGTCGACCCGAGTGGCATAATGATTTCCGCGATGAACGTGGAGCCAAAACAGCATCAGGCAGTGACTCGATTACACTCCAGGACATCCTCACGTCGTTCTCGTCGGAGAAGAAGTTCAAGCGCCGATCTGCATACCGAAGAAGTGCAGTCTACTGCTCCACAACAGTACTCAGCAGTGAACTTCTTTGACCAGCCAGCTCAGCCGTTCTATCCCTGGATGCACCAAGATCAACAGCATGATCAACCCCAGAACACTGACAACATGAAATTAGACCCAGCGGGATGGTTTCTGTTCGGTTGAGGTATCAACTCCATTTAACTCTCATTGTAAATTTCATTGCATATTTCCTCTTGTTTTATTTGTCTACGATTCTCTCTTAAACTTCTATCTATACATGGGACTGTGTGATTCAAGTTTGGGGGAGAGTTGTAGAGGTGCTTAACTTGGTTTTCTTTGTTTTTAATTTCTCTTTCATGCATTGCATCCGAAAATTCAGAAAAAAAGAAAATTTCAGAAAAATTTTCGAAAACGTTTTACAAAAACAGAGTGCCACATTCACTTAGGATTATTGCATATGCGTAGGGGATTGTGACGATTTTGCCTAGTAAGCTTGCTGATTCACTTGCTATGTTCACTGCCCTAGTTATAAGTTCTTTGCTGCCTGCTGTTCTTGACTGAAACATAAGACTGAACCATGCCAGGAATATTTAGTTTAAGCTCCATGACTTGATTGAACCATGTTGTAATCTGATGCCATTCCTTGCTAAGTGAAAACATAAACTTGACTCTTAATTATCAAGTCTCTGCATTGAGTTTGAACCTGTGGATTGCGCAAAATACTTGAATATTCTTTTATCGTTTTGCATCTATCTTGTTTGTCCAAGTAGAATCATGCCTTGAACATTGCTTCATTTTAAATCTGACATTATTCATGTGTGATTGTGAGGTCTATTTTTGGATTTAACTTGGCATAAGGTGTTAGGTGAGCGCCGACAGAGGTAAGATCTCATGTAGATTCTGGTTCGCATCTTTTGAATCATCTAGGTCTAAGTGGGATTGGTTATGGGTACTAAGACTCTTGTGGTTGACGTTTGGAAAGGAAATGAAATTTAAAAGTCTATGGAGGGAATGATCTAAAAACAAAATTGAATGTAAACGCTCTAGTGACGGTTTTGGGGAATTCAAAGTGAGAATTAGGTTCTCAGTTGAAACAAAGTGAAAAGAAAGAAATTTAGATAAGTGTCTATGTTCTGTTGTGTATGAGAAGAACCTAAGCAAAAAAAAAAAAAATTCTCACCACTAGAGATGAAAAAGAACCCTCTCTTTAGATCAAAGATAAATCATTTGAGCATTGTTCCTAAGCCTTGGATTCGAAGGGTAGTGTAAGACCAATCTTTGGGGTAGAAGCTAATAGGATGAATACGGCTCCTAGGTGTTTGGGTAGATGAGATTTTATCTCTGTATGCACCAGTTGGTTCTCACCTTTAGCATTATGCTGAAGTTTATTCATTTATTGAGTGATCCTCACGCTGAATTGATTAACCAGTTACTGAAAGAGATCATTTTAATCTCTTAGACATTCCCTAGACCAAACAGGTTCCTATGAGATGCACAACTTAATTCATGATTTTGTGCTAACAAATGTTGAAAGGAATGGTTAATGTGAATGCTTATGTAGGTTAAGGCCGAGCTTAGATTGAATTGCGATGGGCATGGCTAATGTTTTTAAGTAGGACTTGTGTAGTTATGCATCCTAGAACTTGTAACTAGGACATTGAATATATCATTCGTATCAGCAGGTTTTGGTTATGAATCCCCGTTCTCAAAACTCTTCTCCATTCTTTTTATCGTTTGATTGCTTGAGGGTAAGCAGAGATTAAGTTTGAGGGAGTTGATATGTGTGTATTTTAACCGTTTTTAGTGAGTTTTTCTCATTACATTCCACACATTTTCATCACTTGTTTATACCATTAACATCCATTCTCACCCATTTCTCACACTTAGAAGCTTCCGCATTCGCATCGCATACATTCTGCATTTCAGAGTTGTTTTCAGGAATTTTCATGACCTTCAAAGACGTATCTCGACGTGAAGAATAACGGCACTTGGATGACGCACTGATGAAGCACGAAGGAGGCAACTGTGACAACCTCAACCGTGATCACCTCGACCGTGCTCACCTCGGCCGTGATCACCTCGACCGTGCTCACCATGACCGTGCTCACCTCAGCCGTGATCACCTTGACCGTGCTCACCTCGACCGTGCTCACCTTGACCGTGATCACTATCACCTCGTTTTGAGTGGAAGCCACAAATTGTAACAACCGCTTAATTTGGGCCGCTTCATATATGGGTTGAGACCACCGATCTCTTGATGGACTTTTCATTGTGTTTATTTTGGGCCGTTTGTAGGTTTTATAAGAGAAGTATATAGACTCCAAAAATAAGAAAGGGGGGTATCGAAGTTTTTGCTATTGTTTTTGGGTTGTAAACCTTGGGGAGCAGTGATTCTCCTTGTAATCACTTTGACTGTCGAACCACGATTAATGTTGTCTTTATCTACCGTTATTTATAAGTTTGATGATTATGTCTTCATTGCAGATGATTGTTATGCTTGGTTCAACGTTTATGTCTGAGTAGTTACTTAGGGTTTCAGAGGAGGTGGATGTAGATTAGTGCGGATTTTAGGTCTTCTAGGTTGCTTACGGTTATAATTGTTTTGGTCTCTTCTGTTTTGTGTTGTTAATGCTTATTTCTCTCTGATCAATTGTAATCCATTCTTAGATATTTTAGCACCCAACATGTGTTTGATAAAATGTTCGATCGAACCATCTCATAGATTTACACACTTAGCTCAAGGGATTGATTTTTTAAGTTGTTTATCATCTATATTAGGTTGATGCATTATGCCAGATAGGTTGTTAAAAGCCTGTGATGATAGGGTCTGTTGATAGCTTCTCTGAGTCTGTCTGCCACGAGAGTGGATTCCGTAGTCTATGAACTTAATGCCTAGGGATCTTCTCCGTTGAGTTTTGTTAAGCAACCTAGTGACCTAGGTGATCCATTGATCCATTATCTCAACCTCCTCATGAGCCCTCTTCGCTTACTATTGTTCTCTATTTTCTGTTGTTTCCCTTTTTCCGCTGTTCTCTGTTTTCCGCTGTTTCTCTTTTTCCGCTGTTGCCTTTTTTCCGCTGTTTCCTTTTTTCCGCTGTTGCCTTTTTTTCCGCTGTTGCTTTTTTTCCGCTGTTGCTTGTTTTCCGTTGTTGCCTTTTTTCCGCTGTTGCTTGTTTTCTGCTGTTAGTCGTTTACTACTGTTTCGTTTTTGCCGTTGTTTTATTTATACATTGCAATTTAGACTGTTAGATAATTAAACCACTATTGATTGGCTTGAATTAGAGTAGTCTACCACGTCTTGATTGATAGTTACACACTCATTTGGATTGACACCTAAAGTACTACAATGACCATGATAGTGCATTAGGATTTATTTGATCTGTGTTTGACCAAAAACTCATGTTATAAACATGCGACCAAAAATAAATATTAGTCTATAGTGCTACTAAACTTTATGTCCAAGCCACATAAATTGTATACATTTGTAAATGACTCAAATAAGAACATAAATCAGAAAGTATCACAACGATTTAACACTACATCACAGCTTACTATTTTAAGCACCAAAAAAGGTCCTACTCCCATTTGTACATAGAATAAGGATTTTGAAGAAGAAACCGAGAAAATATACACTACAAAAGAACATGTGTTTTACAACTCCTATTTTCGTCCCTAAAGCGTTGTAAGGGACTTTTACAACGTTTTAGGGACGCCGCGTGAAACGTCGTGTCTTGCACGTTGTAAGGTACAAAACGTTGTAAAAACGTTGTAAACATTAACAATGCAAATAAAACGTTGTTAAAACGTCGTAAAGGGGGAGTTGTAAAAACATCGTAAAGATTGGAAAACGTTGTAAAGTCGATGCCAATATAAACGTTGTAAGTTGATTGTAAAATTAGCAACCTCCTTACAACATATAATTTACAACTAATTAGAGTCGATTGTTTTACAACGTTTTAGAGTCGATTTCTTTACAACTAAGTAAGGACGAAAGTTTTACAACTACTTAAAGATGAAAATGTTTACAACTACTTAGAGACGAAAATTGTTTACAACTATTTAAAGACGAAAATAATTTACAACTACTTAGGGACTAAAATTTAATATTTTTTTTTTTAATTAAAATTGTGAAATTTAATTTTTTTTTATTTAAATTAAAATATGAAATAATTAAAATAAAAATATAATATAAAATATATAATTAAAATGTTTTTACAAAATTTAATTACAAATTACAAAATATTTAACGAAGTAATTTTTCGAACATGTCAGAGCTACGGTCGTCCTGATCTTCAGCCACCCGCTCGTTCAAATCGACCTCGACATTCTCCGTAGGCCTAATCCCGAGGTTGCGACGTCTAAGCTCCAAAGCCGCAGATGCATGTGGATTGCCCGCAACCAAAATATCCATCATGGATTCCATGGCTGCGAATTTCTCATCCGTCGTTTGCTTTAGCGAAGCAATTTCCGCACGAGATTCTTGCAACTGAGTACGGAGTGAGTTTTCGCCAATCCAGTTAGAAGTGACTCTCTGGACATCTTGGGCGGATCCTATGCCAATAATCCGTCCCTTTTTTGTTGGAGCGATCTACAAAAAAGATTTGTCAGGGAAAAAATACTATTTAAATTAAAGTATTTAATTTAATACCTGCTTATAGATTGCGTTGATCTCCGGATCTCTCAATTGGACTGGAGTACCGTCGGTGGATTCCTGGGAAAGCTGCGTTTGACGCTCCTGAACCGCAGCTTCAACCTGGCTATGTAGCAGCTCACAACGTGGATCGACGAAGACGCCAGATTTCTTCTAATGGGTTGCGGCATAGAGTTCTGGAAGCGTAGGAATCTGTCCAGTTTTTTCCGCCTACTAAAATTTAATTTTAATTAAATATTAATTTATGTTAATAAATATTATAAATGAAAAAATTTATTTTAAAAAGAACTTACGATTTGTATTGCCACTCCGCCAAAAGGCATTTGGCCCGCAGTGTGCGGCATTGCGACTGGCAAACCGTCAGGGCCAATCGTCTTCCGGGAGGTGGAGCACTGAGCAGCTCTCCTCACAGCTACAGGGTCTACCCAGTAATTCTTCAGTCCATCCCAACAAGCGTTGGTCATGAATGTGGGTTTCCCGGCATCTCCCTTCACCTCCCACTCGGTTTTCCAGTCTGAGACTGTGTTAATAAGCCGCTTCATGGCTTTGCGGTTGAACTCATGTCGGGCAGTATCGTTGATAGAGACGTCCCAATTCCAACGTTGCTAGTAGTTTTAATAATTAATTAATATTTAATATATATTATAATATGTTGAATAATAAAAATTAATGAAAAAAAATTTTACCGCAAAAATCTTGAACCACGTTATGCGAATGTAGTGGGGTGTTGATTTCCAATTTGGAGTCGCCTCTACGAAATAGCTTTTGATGCATTCCGTGATGCTACGTCCCACTTTGCTATCAATACCGAACCTGAAATTTTTTTTAATATATATTATTAGCTATTTAATAATAAATGCTTAAATTTAGTATGTAAATAAAACTAAATATGTACCAATATGTTCCAGTTGGACGATCGACGTGTAGATGCGGCAAATTCTCGCGGTTTGGTGCCACGAGAATATCCTCCACCCCGTACTACGCGTAAGGTGCATCAGGCGGGACCAAGAGGTCTGGATGGACCGCAGCATTCGTCGGAGGGAGATCTACGGCCACTTCTGGTGCTGGGGAAGTAGCCGGGGGTGTATGACTCTGATGATGTGACTGCGACTGCGTCTCGGGCACAGCCGAGGAAGTAGAAGATGATGCGGTGCCGTGTAGTATGTCACTGTAGTGGACAAGGTGTGTATGCTTCCGGGGTGCCATAATTTGTACCTACAAAAGATGTTTCGTAAATTAGACGTTGGATACTACTAATAATATATAAAGCCTAAATTCTAAATTCCGTACCTACTATATCATTTCTAAACAACCTATATAAATTTAAATCCTAAATTTGCAAAAAAAATAAAAATTGTAGAGAGAAGGGAGAGAGTGATACCTTAGAGAGAGAATGTGGAATGGAGAATGATGGAATAATGTTTCAAAATTGGTGATGTATTTATAGGGAAAAGCTTGAGTTGTAAAAGAGTTGGGAACTCTTTAAAAGTCGTAAAAGAGTTGTAAATTTAGGGACGAATTTACAACGTTTTCGATGTAAAGAAGTTGGCAAATGTTGATTCAATGTACCACTATGGTGCAATTCATTGAGACGTTATGTTAAATTAAAATACCCGTAACGTAAATAAAATAAACGTCGTAAGGTCGTTGGCGACTAGAAACGTCGTAAAGACGTTGCTAGTTGCCAACGTCTTTACGACGTTCCTATTTTTTTAAAATTTTTTTTTTTGTTTCTAAATTTTGTCTAATTTAAATCACACTCTTATAATTTAAATCATACTCTTATAATCATACAAGAGTATGATTTAAAATATAAGAGTGTGATTTAAATTAGAGTATGATTATAAGAGTATTACATCAAGTTTACAAAATTTAGAAAAAAAAAAATTTAAAAAAAATTTAAAATAAATTAAACGTCGTAAAGACGTTCCTAAACTAGAACGTCTTTACGACATTCTAGTTTGCCTACGTCGTTATGACGTTTTATTTTTTTTTTAATTTTTTTTAAATTTTCTTTTTTTGTAAACTTGAAATCATACTCTTATGATCATACTATAATTTAAATCATACTCTTATATTTTAAATCATACTCTTGTATGATTATAAGAGTATGATTTAAATTATAAGAGTGTGATTTAAATTAGACAAAATTTAGAAACAAAAAAAAAATTTAACTTTACTCCTGAATAGAGTCCATATTTAGAAATCATACTCTTATAATTTAAAGTTAACAAAATTTAGAAATAAAAAAATTAAAAAAATAGTCCATATTTGCTTCGATCTCCTCTCCTGATAGATACAACGGTGGGAGATCCTTTACCTTAACTTTACTCCTGAATAGAGTCGTGTTCCTTCGGTAAGGATGGTTAATTGGCAGAAATCGACGATGACAATCAAACCAAGACGTCTTCCTACCATGCTTCAGTTGGAATGCATCTGTTCTCCCAAGGCAATATGGGCAAGCCAATCTCCCATGTGTTGTCCAACCTGATAACATTCCGTACGCAGGAAAGTCACTTATCGTCCACATAAGCACCGCCTTCATCGTAAAATTTTTTTGGGCAAAACAGTCATATGCTCGAACCCCATGCGTCCATAACTGTTTCAGCTCATGAATCAAAGGTTGCAAAAACACGTCAAGAGACCGTTTCGGATGATTAGGACCAGGAACAAGTATACTTAGGAATAAAAATTCTTTTTCCATGCACATTCCCGGAGGAAGGTTATAAGGCGTGAGGATTACTGGCCACAAAGAATATTGTCTACCAGACATTCCAAACAGACTAAAACCATCGGTGCATAGAGCAAGATAAACATTCCTAATATTCCTAGCAAAATCTTTGTGTACCGTATTAAAATGTTTCCACGCCTTTGCATCCGAAGGATGATTAATCTCGCCTTCTGTCTGTGAATGCTCTGCATGCCATCTCATCGCAGCTGCTGTCCTCTCCGACTGATATAACCTCTTCAATCTATCAGTTATTGGCAAATACCACATCCGTTGATACGGAACCTTCTTACGCCCACTCCCTTGTGCCTTATATCTTGGCTTGTTACAGAACCAACATTCTTGTAACACATCATCATCTTTCCAGTAGATCATACAATTATCTATACATACATCAATGGTTTCACACGGCAACCCAAGACCATAGACCAATTTCTGCGTCTCATAATATGATTCAGCACACACATTGTCTTCTGGCAAATACTCTTTGAGCAAGTCAGTCCACATATTCATGCATGACTGAGATGAATTACATTCTGTTTTAATATTCATCATCCTAGCTGCCAATGATAATTTTGACAGACCTTCTCTACACCCCTCGTAGAGAGGCTGGTTTGCAGCATCTAGCATGTCATAAAACCTTTTTGCATCTAAATTGGGTGCCTCAGCAACTATAGGTTGATCAGTATTAGTTTCCTGAAATGCGTCTGTGACCATTTCATGCATCCTATCATGCTCTACAACCCCATGAATCTCATTTTGATAACCAACATCATGCAAATTACTTGATTCACCTATATTAGCATCAACATTCCTAAAATTACTACTACTTGCTTCGTCATTCCCACGACCGCTATCATCTTCCCCATGGTGAAACCAAATGTAATAATGCGGTGTAAACCCTCTATTTAATATATGACTCCAAACAGTTTCTACTCGGGCGAATTTCGTATTTTTGCATTTCCGACAAGGACAGAACATCTTACCCGATTCAACCGTGATTTCGGTTTGACTAGCCTGGTGCATGAATATTTCTGCCCCATTCATAAACTCCTTTGTCACGATTCCGGCAACATCTCTATGCATATACATCCACTTCCGTTGCTCGAAAATATCTCCACCGAAAGACATTTTTGGGATTTTTCCCCAAAACCGTTTTTTTTTTCTCCTTCACCACGTTTTTTTTTTGTTTTTTGATGTTGTGATTAATGAAGAGAGCCTTATATAGGCAAAAAATTAACAATGATTTTACAACTTCTCGCAAATTACGAGTAAATTACAACACATGTACCTAACCATAAATATCTAATTTGAAATTACGTCCTTAAGTAGTTGTAAACAGTTTAGTCGTAAAGGAGTTGTAAAGTAGTGACGTTTTAACAACGTAATTTTAAATTTACCAACACCTTTACAACTCTAAGTTTTAATTTTATTTAAACCTTTTACGTAACAAGAAAAACGTGTATACCTACTTTGACGTTCGATATTAATTCGATGTAAATTATAGAGGTCGTAAAAGTGTTGCAACTTAGGGATTAGGGACTTATTCACAACGAAATGTTAAAGCAATGGAAAAACGTTGTTAAAATGTCGTAAATTACCGACTTGTTTACAACGTTTTTTTCGTTGTATGTTTACAACTCATTTACGACGTTTTCTCTAAACGTCGTAAAGAAGTTGCAAATACCTCCCTATTTTACAACGTCCCAAAAACGTTGTAAAATATGGTCCCTAAACTAATGTTCTCTTGTAGTGATAGTAACATACTTGATATAAGTTTTTACAAGTAGCTTGAGCCCTAACAACGTTTTCACACTGAATAAACAGAATAGAATCCGGAGGCAAGAAACCAATTTGGGACAACTTGAGGACGCTATCCAAGTTAGACAAAAGTCATGCTACAAGTTTGTATACGCTTGCTATCTCAATAAGCCATTTTCATGTAAAAAGGTTGCTTTTTGAATCAAGATGATACCAACTATAAAAACAACACTAGCAAAACATAAACACACACATACACATTCTAGTACACAATTCTACTCTCAAATGTCTTCTTGTCCGTTTTGAGGTGTTTCGTAGAGCCTTTTCTCCCTAAAACCAGCTCAAACACTGAAAATGAAGCTGGCGCTTGGTGATTTGCAGCACCAGAAACCGGAGATGAAGCAGCTTCCTCTTTCGAATAGCAACGTAGTTTGTAGGCACAACCAGCCTCTTGAGACTTTACCTTCTCCCTACTTCTTTTGCAGTAGACATGCTTCTGCTCTGGTTTGCTCCTCCATTGTTAGCTCGTGGCCCCATCGATTTCTTAGCACTAATCGATCTTGTTGGGATTGGCCTCGTGCGAAAAGCAGTGTCTTGCTCTATTTGTGGTTATTCTTGAATCTTCTTCTGTTCCTGTTCAACAAGACAAATCGGCGTTGCAGACATTTTCACCTTACCATAAATGAGTAGATTTGATGAACTTACCCTCATCCTCCGTTTCTTATTTTCTCTTTCCTGCCTAAGCATACCATATTTGTCTAGCATAGCTAGCAGTGGAACACCATCACAGACAAAGGACGTGCTGTCTTCCTCTTCCCAAGCCCGAGTCTTAGCAACCAACGCGTTGACCAAGGCTTTGTACGAAACAAAGATCCAATTTTTTTAAGATGTGAATGCATAAAGTAAAGTTTGTCCAGAAAATCTGAGTTATTCTAAACATACCAGGAATCCTGCTAACCAGTATTTGAGCTTTATCAACTCTCTTGAGATTCAAGTGTGCGCCTCTGCTTGCGATGTACCTTTTCCAATCATGTTATAGAAAACGAAAACATGGAAACGCTTTAGGTTCAATCTATGAAGTATAAAGTGTGACTCAGAGTAGATATGCCCTACTCGGTTGTAGTCTTCCAACTAGCTCTTTTCCTCACAAGCTGACATCCCATTTCTCAACTTTGTCCAATATATATTTTCTACTAAATGCTTCTTCTTTAGCTTTTGCTATTTGGCTACCCATATCTGCCAATAACTCAGTAGATTCAGCGTTTCCAGAATCAATCAAAGACATGATTCTCTCATGAGCAGATTCCAGGTTTATTTATATGTGAGCACGAGCATTATCTCCTCAAGCTCAAATTGCTTCTTGAACGCAATTTCCTTCATACAGCTATGCTACAGCTGGTAAAGCCTATCAACTTCCACCTCAGCCTTCACGAAATTTACATGAATTTTAGCAAGCAACAACTGATTTCTTAGAACACATGGGATGATCGACCAATGCAATATAAAGTACTTGCTCAATCAAATCACGTGCAAGAGCACCTTGCGAAGTGACCTCATCGACTGAAGCTGAAATATGACAGGTAACATGATCAAAAAGCTCCCTTTCATTTTCAGGAGTATCCATCAGATTCCACAGGTCAATTAGATGTGTAGCCAGCTCTTGAAGTTCAAGCAACAAAATGTAGATTTTATGAATCTTGTTGATCTTAGCGCATGTTTAAACTTTAACGATCTCCCCCAATTGGATATACAGTACAACAATTGTAACACATCAGGATCAATTATAAAGAAGTTAAGAAATTTCTTTACCTTTTGAAGTCTTTGCTTCTTATACCACCTCCAACAAGGGGTTCTTATCTTTTTTTTTAAATGTAAATTATGAATTTACAATAGTTAAAAAACCTTTATTACAAGTTTTAAACTTTTCCTCCTTCAATGGTAGAACCCATTAAAGGTTCTTATATAAAAAAAATGGTTAACATGTAAATGTAATGTTCTAATGATGATATTAAATCAAGCATTCTCCTTATGATCATAAACTACAGATTATGATCAACTAAGTTGGGTCATAATGCTCTAATGATATTACATATATATCACAGCATCAAAGTTTCAAATTATAAGCCATGTTTGGTCAACTAAGTTAAAAAGATTCTGACTGAAACACAACATACATGAAGCCTACATAGCAGATGGTGAAGTTCCCCTAGACACATGGGACGCACGTCGACTCAAAGCAAAATCATATATTATATGGAAATATAAGGTAACATGTACAATTAAAAACATTAAATGGTGTCCTGGTTAGCTCCATCAATGGCGATAAAACCCGTCGTGTCATGGCCAAGGTCCACAACGGCGCTTGTGGAAACAATTCTGGAAGATGGACACTCGTCCAACAAGTTCAAAGCCTAGGGTACTACTGGCCAACCATGATAGCTGACTAAGAAAAGTATGTTGAGTCATGCTAAAAATGTCAAAGGTACACACCATTTATACACACACCAGCCAAAGAGCTCACCTCGTTAGCAATGTTGTATCCTTAATCATAGTCGGTCATCTCCCTTCGTCAAGACATAAGTGTTTCCTCTTCATCATTGTCGACTATTTCACTAAATGGGTAAAAGCGAATTCTGTAACTAAGATCCAAGACTCTAACGTACAAAGTTTTGTCTCGAAAAACATCATATATCGCCACATATTACCATATGAGATCGTAACTGCCAACGCCTCCCAGTTAACCTCGGCCAAATTCGGAGGATCTTGCGCATGTTGGAAAATTTTCCTTAGTAAAAACACCCCACATAACCCGCAAAACAACTAAAAGCTATGTATTACTTCATTAAAATCACAAAGAGAATATACATTCTTAACATAATCGTTTCCAAGCTCAAAAAGAACTAATCCAACAGTTAGCTGAAATACCACAACCAAGTCTAAATGAGAACATAAAAACCTAGGGGACAACTTGAGCCCCATACTCTTCTTATCTTTGCCAATTCTTGCAAGGAACCTCTTCGGCACAGTCACTCCCATCTTGTCATGTATATACTCCACAACCCAAAGTCCCCGAAGCTTAACACTGCATGAGTCGAGGCATGTCAACTTCCCTTACGACATGGATATATTCTCATAAACGCTGCGTTTTAGCATTATAGTGCTTCCACTCTTCTGCATTTCAAACATGATCTAAAGCCACCTTATCGCAAGCCTGGCGAATAGCATCACCAAATTGATTGAATGTAGAAAGATGTGTGCGATGGGTCTCCCCGGCCTCAAATTCCAACTCATGTACCCGGTTTAGCAACCTCTTCAACTCCTCGGCGGGATTTGACTTTTACCTCCTCTCCTCACCCAACTCATGTGTCCTATCAATCTCTTTAGCCTCGACATCATGATACTTCTCTTTATATTCAGCTAACTCACACATCATACCATCGCCAACGTGGGTAGTAACATCATCCTCAAACCTTTCCCCGAGCAGCTTAAAGTTGCAGAATACCTAAAACAATAAGTACAAGTTTGAAGCAAGCATGAACAAAACATCTAGATACCAAGCCAAAGACATACATGCGCTAGTAAAGTTGTGGTATTGATGATGAGCCCGCCTACAACATAGTCTCTCGTTTTGGCACCCTATGTATTAAAAGATTAGTTTTGTACAAAAACTTTTCGCTTATATCACGGTCAGCACTTGGAGGTTTCATCCCACGGTACTTGAAAGTAAAGTCATATTTTTTTTGGCGCGGTTTTCCTTTACGAGGGATCATAAAACTCAAACTGTCTTCCTTGTATATGGAGTAGAGAATTCACCACTTTCCTCAAAGGGCCTCTTAGAATTTTCCTTCGAAGGGCAGCTCCTCCATCCTCGGTACCTTTGACCGACTCATGTGCTAACGCCTTGGGAGTAGCCAAAGACAAAGTCCTAGGTGAGGATGCATCCAACACCTCACCAGAAACTGCCAAGGCCGCCTCGACATCAAGCTGAGCCTCGTCAGGTAGAGAACCCTCAACACCCTCCATGATATAAACAGATAGATGTGTCGGCTCCGAATCATCAGAAATCTAATAAAGCCATCGACTCCACATAGTGCATCATAACTTGGAAACTCACCTAACCTACTCATCCTCACTCGTAAAGTACAAGAAACTTGATCGTAAAAAAACGAAAGGCCTCCCACGACACATCCCTTCTCTTACTCGATTTAGATTACACCAAACTTTTGGAGTATGAACATCAAGCACTACTAAATCACCCGAACGTCATGAAATAAGTTATCCAGATAGGATGTTATCCCTAAAGGATGCATAACTACAAAAAACGACATCCAAGTCAGAAACAAGGAAAAGTTGCAGCTAAGCAGGAGCACTAGAATTCCTACCAGGCTTCGGATTCCAGAGAATCCGTTAAAACGCCAAGGATTCATAACCAAGGCATTTTCTAGCTGCACAAAGAAGTAATGATTGCACCAACCATTAATCTTACTTGGAACCCCGTTGGATATCCCAAAGGAATTCTGCGAAAAAACATAGAAAAAAACATATTTCTTTCGATTCGTGGACCACTACAAGAGAACATTAGTTTAGGGACCATATTTTACAACGTTTTTGGGACGTTGTAAAATAGGGAGGTATTTGCAACTTCTTTACGACGTTTAGAGAAAACGTCGTAAAAGAGTTGTAAACATACAACGAAAAAAAACGTTGTAAACAAGTCGGTAATTTACGACATTTTAACAACGTTTTTCCATTGCTTCAAAAATTCGTTGTGAATAAGTCCCTAAGTTGCAACACTTTTACGATCTTTATAATTTACATCGAATTAACATCGAACGTCAAAGTAGGTATACACGTTTTTCTTGTTACGTAAAAGGTTTAAATAAAATTAAAACTTAGAGTTGTAAAGGTGTTGGTAAATTTAAAATTACGTTGTTAAAACGTCACTACTTTACAACTCCTTTACGACTAAACTTGTTACAACTACTTAAGGACGTAATTTCAAATTAGATATTTATGGTTAGGTACATGTGTTGTAATTTACTCGTAATTTGCGAGAAGTTGTAAAATCATTATTAATTTTTTGCCTATATAAGGAGGAAGGCTCTCTTCATTAATCACAACATCAAAAAACAAAAAAAAAACGTGGTGAAGGAGAAAAAAAAAAACGGTTTTGGGGAAAAATCCCAAAAATGTCTTTCGGTGGAGATATTTTCGAGCAACGGAAGTGGATGTATATGCATAGAGATGCTGCCGGAATCGTGACAAAGGAGTTTATGAATGGGGCATAAATATTCATGCACCAGGCTAGTCAAACCGAAATCACGGTTGAATCGGGTAAGATGTTCTGTCCTTGTCGGAAATGCAAAAATACGAAATTCGCCCGAGTAGAAACTGTTTGGAGTCATATATTAAATAGAGGGTTTACGCCGCATTATTACATTTGGTTTCACCATGGGGAAGGTGATAGCGGTCGTGGGAATGACGAAGCAAGTAGTAGTAATTTTAGGAATGTTGATGCTAATATAGGTGAATCAAGTAATTTGCATGATGTTGGTTATCAAAATGAGATTCATGGGGTTGTAGAGCATGATAGGATGCATGAAATGGTCACAGACACATTTCAGGAAACTAATATTGATCAACCTATAGTTGCTGAGGCACCCAATTTAGATGCAAAAAGGTTTTATGACATGCTAGATGCTGCAAACCAGCCTCTCTACGAGGGGTGTAGAGAAGGTCTGTGAAAATTATCATTGGCAGCTAGGATAATGAATATTAAAACAGAATGTAATTCATCTCAGTTATGCATGAATATGTGGACTGACTTGCTCAAAGAGTATTTGCCAGAAGACAATGTGTGTGCTGAATCATATTATGAGACGCAGAAATTGGTCTATGGTCTTGGGTTGCCGTGTGAAACCATTGATGTATGTATAGATAATTGTATGATCTACTGGAAAGATGATTATGTGTTACAAGAATGTCGGTTCTGTAACAAGCCAAGATATAAGGCACAAGGGAGTGGGCGTAAGAAGGTTTCGTATCAACGGATGTGGTATTTGCCAATAACTGATAGATTGAAGAGGTTATATCAGTCGGAGAGGACAACAGCTGCGATGAGATGGCATGCAGAGCATTCACAGATAGAAGGCGAGATTAATCATCCTTCGGATGCAAAGGCGTGGAAACATTTTAATACGGTACACAAAGATTTTGCTAGGAATATTAGGAATGTTTATCTTGCTCTATGCACCGATGGTTTTAGTCCGTTTGGAATGTCTGGTAGACAATATTCTCTGTGGCCAGTAATCCTCACGCCTTATAACCTTCCTCCGGGAATGTGCATGGAAAAAGAATTTTTATTCCTAAGTATACTTGTTCCTGGTCCTAATCATCCGAAACGGTCTCTTGACGTGTTTTTGCAACCTTTGATTCATGAGCTGAAACAGTTATGGACGCATGGGGTTCGAGCATATGATTGTTCTGCCCAAAAAAATTTTACGATGAAGGCGGTGCTTATGTGGACGATAAGTGACTTTCCTGCGTACGGAATGTTATCAGGTTGGACAACACATGGGAGATTGGCTTGCCCATATTGCCTTGGGAGAACAGATGCATTCCAACTGAAGCATGGTAGGAAGACGTCTTGGTTTGATTGTCATCGTCGATTTCTGCCAATTAACCATCCTTACCGAAGGAACACGACTCTATTCAGGAGTAAAGTTAAGGTAAAGAATCCCCCACCATTGTATCTATCAGGAGATGAGATCGAAGCAAATATGGACTATTATGGAGCTTTGGCTACTGCTCCTCGAGGGAGTAATTGGCACGTTCCTAATAATATGCCGGATTATTACGGACGGCATCATAATTGGCATAGGAAGAGTATATTTTGGGAGCTGCCATATTGGAAAGATTTGTTGATTCGACATAATTTGGATGTGATGCACATCGAGAAGAATTTTTTTGAGAATATCATGCATACGATTTTGAACGTGGCTGGTAGGACAAAGGATAACAGGAATTCACGTTTGGAATTACCAGCTATTTGTTCAAGGAGTGAGTTGCATATCAAAAGTGACGGTAAATTTCCAGTTCCGATATTTAGGTTGTCATCTGAGGCGAAAACGGCATTATTCAATTGGGTGTCATTAGAGGTGAAGTTTTCTGATGTGTATGTTTCAAACCTTTCAAGATGTGTTGAGCAAGGGCAAAAGTTTACAGGGATGAAAAGTCATGATTGTCATGTGTTCATGCAACGACTACTACCCTTTGTTTTGGCGGAGTTGCTTCCAAAAAATGTACATGAAGCACTTGCAGGTATTTGTTTAACATACTATAGTAATGAATATAAGCGTATATACATATATATAACTCTTATATTGTAGGTATTGGAGCTTTTTTTAGAGATTTGAGTGCACGGACAATCACAGTAGAAGGTTTGGAACAACTTTCAACAAATATACCGCTATTGTTGTGCAACTTAGAGAAGATTTTCCCTCTTTCGTTCTTCGATGTTATGGAGCATCTGCCAGTGCACCTTCCTCACGAAGCACTCCTAGCAGGACCTGTTCATTTCGATGGATGTACCCATTTGAACGTTTTATGAAAACGCTTAAGGGCAAAGCAAAGAACTTGTCAAAAGTCGAAGGGTCAATCGTTGCTGGTAGCCTCACAGAAGAAACGTCGCACTTCACATCGTACTACTTTGCACCCACCGTTCACACACGGAAAAGAGCACCTAGGAGATATGATGACGGTGGTGTCGCCCAAACTTATGCAGTAGAGGGAGTTCCTGATATTTTTTCCCCAATTGGACGTCTCAGTGGAAAATTAAAAGAAGTTTGGTGGAGTAGTCCTGAAGACCGCCACGCGGCACACACATATATACTTCTGAATTGCACTGAAGTGCTTCCGTTTGAAAGGTATATATATATATATTGTATATAGTTAATGAAATGTGTATTACTTTAAATTAACATATTTTTATATACATGTGTAATTTATTTGTTAGTGAGGTAAAAGAAACTATTGAAAGAATTTCAGATGCAGAAGTACTTGAGCGGAAAGATATGCACTTCGCATTATGGTTGAAGGGCCAAGTAAGAGTGACTAATTTTAAATTAACATATTTCTAATTATGTTGTGATTAATTTTAAATTGTGTATACAGGTTGACTATGATGATCCATCCTACCCACCATGGTTTCATGATTTGATCCAAGGTCATGTTGCTAAGATAACAACAACACCCATGTATTTCACCAGAGGATACACATTTCACACCTTCGAGTACGGTGTAAGGCGTGCAACGGCAAATTGGGGAGTATGTGTGAAAGATGAAACCAATTTCTATGGGGTTTTGCAAGAGATCATCGAGGTGGAATTTGTGGGATTAGTTGGGTTACGAACTGTGCTATTCAAGTGTGACTGGTTTGATCCCGTAATCAACAGAGGTGTCCGTTACAACAAATTTGGAGTTGTGGACGTGAATGGGAGGAGAAGATACAACAAGTTTGAGCCTTTCTGCTTAGCATCGCAAGCAGAGCAAGTTAGCTTCATTCCATATCCAAGGATCAAAGAGTCAGGCATCAATTGGTTAGCTACAGTGAAGATCACACCTCGTGGGCGAATTATTGGATGTGGAGATTTATCGTTGCAGGAAGAATCATGTTCAGCTATACAAGTGCCGGAGCAAGCTACAGAGCTAGTGATTCTTATCGATCCGGAAAACCGAGAGTATGAGGATCTCCCTGAAGAAGACGTTGACGATGAGGAGCGTGACGAGTTCGCAGAAAGTGATAATCCAAGTAGTGGAAATGGTAGTAACGGTGAAGAATCTGATTGACACTACGGTTTATATCGTATGAACAATTAATGTATTGTTGGAGGATTATCATGTATTTTACGTTATGTCAATCTTTTATAAATCATTTAAATTTAGTAAATTCATTAATCTTTCAAAGTTTAATATAACTAAGTTTTATAAAAAAATCATCAATTCCGCAAAACACTTAGGAAAAATACTTAGAAAACAAATAATCAAAAAACGTCGTAAAGACGTTCCTAAACTAGCAACGTCTTTACGACGTTCTAGTTTAGGAACGTCTTTACGACGTTTTATTTATTTTTTTTAATTTTTTTATTTCTAAATTTTGTTAACTTTAAATCATACTCTTATAATTATATAAGAGTATGATTTAAATTATAGTATGATCATAAGAGTATGATTTCAAGTTTACAAAAAAAGAAAATTTAAAAAAAAATTAAAAAAACTAAAACGTTGTAACGACGTTGGCAACTAGCAACGTCTTTACGACGTTCTAGTTTGCCTACGTCTTTACGACGTTTTATTTTTTTTTATTTTTAAAATTTTTTTTTTTTTCTAAATTTTGTAAATTTGATGTGATACTCTTATAATCATACTCTAATTTAAATCATACTTTTATATTTTAAATCATACTCTTGTATGATTATAAGAGTATGATTTAAATTATAAGAGTGTGATTTAAATTAGACAAAATTTAGAAACAAAAAAAAAATTTAAAAAAATAGGAACGTCGTAAAGACGTTGGCAAACAAGAACGTCGTAAAGACGTTGCTAGTTGCCAACGTCCTTACGACGTTTGTCTAAAGACGTCGTAAGGACGTTGGCAACTAGCAACGTCTTTACGACGTTTCTGGTCGCCAACAACCTTACGACGTTTATTTTATATACGTTACGGGTATTTTAATTTAACATAACGTCTCAATGAATTGCACCGTAGTGGTACATTGAATCAACATTTGCCAACTTCTTTACATCGAAAACTTTGTAAATTCGTCCCTAAATTTACAACTCTTTTACGACTTTTAAAGAGTTCCCAACTCTTTTACAACTCAAGTTTTTCCCTATAAATACATCACCAATTTTGCAACATTATTCCATCATTCTCCATTCCACATTCTCTCTCTAAGGTATCACTCTCTCCCTTCTCTCTACAATTTTTACTTTTTTTGCAAATTTAGGATTTAAATTTATATAGGTTGTTTAGAAATGATGTAGTAGGTACGGAATTTAGAATTTAGGCTTTATATATTATTAGTAGTATCCAACGTCTAATTTACGAAACATCGTTTTGTAGGTACAAATTATGGCACCCCGGAAGCATACACGCCGTGTCCACTACAGTGACATACTGCACGGCACCGCATCATCTTCTACTTCCTCGGCTGTGCCCGAGACGCAGTCGCAGTCACATCATCAGAGTCATACACTCCCGGCTACTTCCCCAGCACCAGAAGTGGCCGTAGATCGCCCTCCGACGAATGCTGCGGTCCATCCAGACCTCTTGGTCCCGCCTGATGCACCTTACGCGCAGTACCGGGTGGAGGATATTCTCGTGGCACCAAACCGCGAGAATTTGCCGCATCTACACGTCGATCGTCCAACTGGAACATATTGGTACATATTTAGTTTTATTTACATACTAAATTTAAGCATTTATTATTAAATAGCTAATATTATATATTAAAAAAAATTTCAGGTTCGGTATTGATAGCAAAGTGGGACGTAGCATCACGGAATGCATCAAAAGCTATTTTGTAGAGGCGACTCCAAATTGGAAATCAACACCCCACTACATTCGCATAACGTGGTTCAAGATTTTTGCGGTAATATTTTTTTCCATTAATTTTTATTATTCAACATATTATAATATATATATTAAATATTAATTAATTATTAAAACTACTAGCAACGTTGGAATTGGGACGTCTCTATCAACGAGACTGTCCGACATGAGTTCAACCGCAAAGTCATGAAGCGGCTTATTAACACAGTCTCAGACTGGAAAACCGAGTGGGAGGTGAAGGGAGATGCCGGGAAACCCACATTCATGACCAACGCTTGTTGGGATGGACTGAAGAATTACTGGGTAGACCCTGTAGCTGTGAGGAGAGCTGCTCAGTGCTCCGCCTCCCGGAAGACGATTGGCCCTGACGGTTTGCCAGTCGCAATGCCGCACACTGCGGGCCAAATGCCTTTTGGCGGAGTGGCAATACAAATTGTAAGTTCTTTTTAAAATAAATTTGTTCATTTATAATATTTATTAACATAAATTAATATTTAATTAAAATTAAATTTTATTAGGCGGAAAAAACTGGACAGATTCCTACGCTTCCAGAACTCTATGCCGCAACCCATAAGAAGAAATCTGGCGTCTTCGTCGATCCACGTTATGAGCTGCTACATAGCCAGGTTGAAGTTGCGGTTCAGGAGCGTCAAACGCAGCTTTCCCAGGAATCCACCGACGGTACTCTAGTCCAATTGAGTGCTCCAGAGATCAACGCAATCTATAAGCAGGTATTAAATTAAATACTTTAATTAAATAATATTTTTTCCCTGACAAATCTTTTTTGTAGATCGCTCCAACAAAAAAGGGACGGATTATTGGTATAGGATCCGCCCAAGATGTCCAGAGAGTCACTTCTAACTGGATTGGCGAAAACTCACTCCGTACTCAGTTGCAAGAATCTCGTGCGGAAATTGCTTCGCTAAAGCAAACGACGGATGAGAAATTCGCAGCCATGGAATCCATGATGGATATTTTGGTTGCGGGCAATCCACATGCATCTGCGGCTTTGGAGCTTAGACGTCGCAACCTCGGGATTAGGCCTACGGAGAATGTCGAGGTCGATTTGAACGAGCGGGTGGCTGAAGATCAGGACGACCGTAGCTCTGACATGTTCGACGAATTACTTCATTAAATATTTTGTAATTTGTAATTAAATTTTGTAAAAGCATTTTAATTATATATTTTATATTATATTTTTATTTTAATTATTTCATATTTTAATTTAAATAAAAAAAAATTAAATTTCACAATTTTAATTAAAAAAAACATATTAAATTTTAGTCCCTAAGTAGTTGTAAATTATTTTCGTCTTTAAATAGTTGTAACCAATTTTCGTCTCTAAGTAGTTGTAAACATTTTCATCTTTAAGTAGTTGTAAAACTTTCGTCCTTACTTAGTTGTAAAGAAATCGACTCTAAAACGTTGTAAAACAATCGACTCTAATTAGTTGTAAATTATATGTTGTAAGGAGGTTGCTAATTTTACAATCAACTTACAACGTTTATATTGGCATCGACTTTACAACGTTTGCCAATCTTTACGACGTTTTTACAACTCCCCTTTTACGACGTTTTAACAACGTTTTATTTGTGTTGTTAATGTTTACAACGTTTTTACAACGTTTTGTACCTTACGACGTGCAAGACACGACGTTTCACGCGGCGTCCCTAAAACGTTGTAAAAGTCCTTTACAACGCTTTAGGGATGAAAATGGGAGTTGTAAAACACATGTTCTCTTGTAGTGGACAACTTAGTGACCTTTTCGAAGAAACGCGTTGTCACGTTAACTCCATACTCCAATCCCAAAATCAGATGTGTCATCATATTCTTCATCGATTACAGACACAACTGTGTAGATCTAGTACACACATGAGGCAACAAAGTTAACAAGAAAATTAGTGAAGAGATTTAAAATCATGAGTGAAAATTGAATGGAGGAACAAATTTGACTTTGGGTATTTCATTAAAAATGTCACATAAGAGTTTGAAATCATGAGAAATTCACCTTAGAATAAACAATTGTTGATTTGCCACTTTTTTAAAAACGCGGTAGGAAAATTGACCAAAATACCCTTTAACCAAGGAGAAGAAAAATTGAGAAGAGAAGACAAGCACGTGGGAAGCGCAAGAGAATAGAAGGAGAGACAAACAAATTTAAGGAATGAGACGTCGACACGAGGTAAGATTAAATCAAAAAGTAAAGAAATAATGAGACGTGTGTGGACGGTGAAAAAGTACAAATGTCTATGATGGACATCCATGAGTTACAAAGATAAATGTGTATGATAAACATATGAGTGATGTGTAGCAAGAACGATGTACAACACTAGGCATGGACAAACATTTGTCATTTATGGACGTCCACCATTTACATTTATACTTGCCATTGTCAGACTCATTTCTCGTCACGTGTCAGTCATTCATTTGTCCTATATATTTCTTTTTGTCGGTCATCCATTCGTCCGGGACATCGATCATGATGTACAAATTTCCATAGACGTCATTGAACATTGTCGATCGTTGGCATGTATCATGTCCTTTACCAAATTTGTAAAAACAAAAACAAAATTGGACCTTTGAAATGAAAAGGACGAAACCCTAGAGTATAAAACCAAAAATGGAAATCAGACCTTTGCGTTATTGGATAATTTTGGAATATCAGAGATTAATCAAAAAAATATCTTAAGTAGTGGACTATTGCAGAAACACAAATAGTCTTTGCCACAAATCAATTTATCATATCAGGAATTTTTCATTGTCGTAATGATATAAACGTAGAGACAAATATAGGCTTTAAGTTAGCGAACTAGAAATTTCGTAGCGCAAATTTTTTGACGTACTCGATGAAAGGGATAAAGATGAGAATCAAAACAGTAGAAATAATGCTTGGGAACCAGATATGTCGTTTAGTTTTAACTGAGATTGAAGGAGTACATGAAAGCGAATAAAAAGTCTGAGGGCAATTTGGTCATTTAATACTAACTCATATTTTCAAACAAAGTCTTAACAAAACTTTTAGTCAAATCTAATGATAAGTGTTTTTCTTTAATAAAAAAATTGGAGTAATACTCAGTATGCAGCTATTACGTTTATTCCTTAAAACATTTTATTCATGTAAATCAAAAAAAGCTACAAACACAAATCTCTGTAGATCCTTGAGTGTGACTCAAAAGGGTTGAGGAAAAAAAGGACACTCACTGGTTTTATTCTTCTGTACATTAAAAGAACAGAAGCCGAGAAGAGAAGCTCGAAGAAATGTATTACTCTACTCTCAACTCTCTAAACAATGTCCCATCTTCATCTTCCCCATCGATTTCTTGTTCTACACCTTTCACCTGCACAAACGCTTTTCATTAGAATAAGATAAAAGATACTAACAAGTGATTGACTCGCCATTATTTTTACTTGACATTACAACTTTAAAACATAGATAAGAGTTTAGAATTATCCATATGTAAGAAACTTAAAGGAGGATCTGTACTACCTCGGACACATAATGCATCAACATGTTTTCGATTCCCGATTTCAGAGTTAGAGATGAGCTTGGACAACCACTACAATCTCCTTCCGTCCTCAGCTTCACTATACCGCTTTCCCTGATTAAACACACCCAAAGGATTTTACTTAAGAGTGTTAGAAACTGAAGTTTCTGAAACGGAGTATTAAAGATGAATTGAAATTTGTATCACAATCAGATTTGATCATGATCAATCCAGAAAAGAAATAGAGAAACTTTTGTCTTTATTAGATAGAAAGAGAATCAACAACTTGTGTTTCGACAATACAACAATGAGTTTAAATAACTTCCAACAGATTCGAAAGTTAAGAGTTGCAACTCTTCTTTCTTGTGACATTTAACTAACAGACACGACTTGTATAATTTTTTTAAGAAGATAAAGAACTCAACTAAGACTAACACTCCTCTTTAATTGAGTTTTGGCTCACACCAAGTTTGCTCCTTAGTTCTTCAAATCTTTTTTTGGTAAGTGATTTGGTAAGCAAATCAGCCAGCTGAACTTCACCTGCGCAATACTTGAGTTTGATAAGACCTTTGTGTTATGCTTCTCGAACGAAATAGTACTTGATTTCAATATGCTTTGTTCTTCTATGTTGCAATGGATTCTTCCCAATCGCAATTTCTGACTTGTTGTCGCAGTAAATTGGAACTCCTTGAGAATTAAAGCCAATATCTTCCATAAGTCTTTGTAACCAAATCGCTTGATTGGTTGTTGCACAAACTGCGATATACTCAGCTTTTACCGTTGATTGTGCCATTGTTTGTTGTTTGCTTGATTGCCAACAAAACACAGCAGATGCGAGAGGGAATACGTAGCCAGATGTGCTCTTCTTGTCTTCAATCGATCCTCCCCAGTCACTATCCGAGTATCCATGCAACATTGGATTCTCAACACTTGAAAATTGAATGCCAAAGTGAGGCGTACCATTGACGTACCTTAGAACCCTATTAGCTTCTTGATAATGCTTGTTGAGCGGCTTTGACATGTACCGTGAGAGATATGAACTTGCAAACATCAATTCTGGTCTTGATGCACAAAGATATAACACTCCACCAATGATACTTCGATATTTTGTAGGCTCGCCGTATTCTTCGTGATCCTCAACGTCCTTGCCATGGGGTGTAAGTGGGGTGCTTACACTTTTGCTTCCTTTGATGCCAAACTTCTTAATAGACTTACATGCATATTTTTCTTGTGAAAGAAAAACTCCTTGATCATCTTGAACTATCTCCATGCCCAGAAAGTAATTCAACATTCCCATATTTGTCATCTCAAACTCCATCTTCATTTCTGCCTTGAATTTGTCAATGAGTTGTGTATTGTTGTCGGTGATTATGATGTCTTCCACATACAAACTCACGACCAAGATTTCCTTGTCTTTCTTCATCACATAAAGAGTTGCATCATTCATACTTCTTTGAAAACCATGCTGAAGAAAGTATGCATCACTTCTACCATACCAAGCCTGAAGGGCTTGTTTTAGACCATATAAGGCTTTCCATAGCCTTAACACATTTTCTTCTTCACCTTCTATAATGAATCCAGGTGGTTCTGCGATGTAAATCTCCTCATCAAGCTCTCCATTTAGAAAAGCTGACTTGACATCCATTTGATAAAGCTTCCATTTCATTTGTGCCGCGAGAGCAAGAAATGATTGAATTATGCAATGTCTTGAAATAGGTGCAAACTGTTGGGAATGTCCTGCAATCATTTGTACTTACTCGTGTGGTCGGTTCTAACATCGAGATTAGACAAAATCATATGTTACTAGGGGTTGTAATGGCTCTCTAGAGTCCACTTATTATCTGTGAGTTGAGATACTCACTGCTAGTACTATATAATCCTATTGGGTCACACAACTAAGCAAATAGAGGCAATTCAATAGGAAATGATCATTATAGGAATGATTCATGACTTGAGCATAATAATACATGGTTTCGGATGAGAACATGTGTTTTGGGTCAGACCTAAATTAATCCTAATTCAACTATGAATTAATTAGGTGTTTCGGGCTGGGCCTAAATTAATCCTAATTCAACTAGGAATTATTTAGGTGTTTTGGGTTGGGCCTAAATTAATCATAGTTCAACTAGGAATTAATTAGGTTAACTTAAACTCCCTATATATATATGTATGATATAGGGCACATTTTTGATAAGATGAGAAACCCTAGCCGCTGATTGCACAAGTCGAAACCCTTAGAGAATTTCACACAAAGTTCTAACAGACTTATCTCCTACTTGCGTGTGTGTGGACTATCAATAGCGGTGCTACACTTGGAGCACTTGCTGATCTTATACCTGATCTTATCTCTGTTGCACCAATCAAACTTTAGGTATAATCGAAATCCCTATTTTTCAGATTCAATTAAGTTAATACAAGACGTAGGGCTTAGGGTTTTTGCTAGATTAGTCAATTGATAATTGTCGAATTGCTTAAAAACCTAACACGAACGTCTCAAGATAATCAACACCATATTCTTGAGAAAACCCTCTTGCAACTAACCTTGCCTTATACTTCAATGGAACTCCATTTGCATTTGTTTTGATGTGATGTATCCACTTCAGGCTTATGACGTTTTTCTTTTTCGGTTTCTCCACAAGTGACCATGTTTTGTTTTCCTTTATCATCTTGATTTCTTCACTCATTGCTTCTCTTTATTATTTGATTCCACATGCATCATCATAAGATTCTGGTTCTTTAGAGACATGCTTTTGTTTCTTCGATATTCACCATTGGAGCAATTTACAAAATTTCAGTCATGGACTTATATTTCTTTGGTGGTTCGGAAAGTCCTTCTCCTCCTTGATTGTTATATCGGTCACCAATTTAAGACTGAACTGGACTTGAGATGATTTCTCTTTGTTCTTCTTGTGATTGAGGAACACTTACGGGAATACTAAAGTTCTTTTTGACTTCGACTCGTCTTATCCAATCTCACTTCTTTCCTTCTTCAAACCCCATATTTCTAGATATTTCCACTTTCTCCGAATAAAGTAGAAATACTTTGTATCCTTTAAATTTGCTGCTATATCCAATGAAGATTCCTCGCTTAGCCTTTTCATCTAACTTGCTTCTCTTCTCCTTCGGTATATGTATGTAACATATACTCCCAAAAACCTTTAAGTGATCAACCGTCTGCTTATGACCACTCCACTTCTCTATTGGTGTGACCTCATCTTCTATTGCTTTTGTGGGCAAACGATTTTCAAAGTAATTTGATGTATATACCGGCTCTGCCCATAGCTTGTAAGGAAGACCTTAATCAGCAAGTAATGTACGTGCCATCTCCATCACAGATTGATTCTTACGTTCTGCGGTGTCGTTTTGTTGCCGTGAATACGATACAATTACTTCTCTCTCGATCCCTTCTTTATCACAAAACTCACTGAATTGGATCACCCTAAGATGATCATCTCATGGCTATTGAGAACGAATCAAATCACCATGTTCCCAGAAAAAAGATACTTTCGAGAAAGGACCCAGACTCCTACGGGAGGCAGCAGTGGGGAATTTTCCGCAATGGGCGAAAGCCTGACGGAGCAATGCCTTGAAGTAAACTCACCACCACCATCAGAGCGAAACCTTTTAATATTTTTCTCCGATTGTGTCTCCACCAAGGCTTTGAACTTCTTGGAAGTTCGAAAAACTTCAGATTTTGGTTTGAAAAAATATACCCACGCCATGTGAGTATAATCACCACAATGTTGTTATCTGATTTTCATATGACAAACTCACAAACCAGCTAACCCTTCAGCACATTTATCATCGAGATCACAATAAAACCCGAATTCGGACTGCCAGGAAACATGATAAAGACACATATGAGCATCCTTTTCACTGCAAAGAAAAAATATAAAGTTATGCTAAAGCTGGAAGAGACAGTATGTTCCCAAATCCCAACGGCATAATCAAATAAGATTCTCACTTCCACAAAACTTTGGATAGCAATTGAACACAATGATCAACCATATGTGCTTTAGTAACAATCCCAACTCATGGCTTGTCTATTCGTACCATCCAGTGTTTAACTGTCCCATGATCAAACAAGGAAACACCTTTCTGATTCCCCAATGCCATAATTCTTTTTCTCTGAATTGTAATGGGTACCAAGGGAAGCATCATATATACTCATATGCGCATCTTTTTCGCTACAAAACACATAACAGTGAAATAATCAAGGAAATGAATCCCAAGAGCTTAAAAGAATCAAACGAAGAAGGAAAAGGAAACTTTGCAAAAACATCCTCCTTATTTCCTCTCAATTTGGGCTGAAATAACCGGAATTCAGTTGCAAAAGGTCATTTGCTTCGTCATTATCCTTATCGGTTTCTTTTGCACAGGTTTCGTTTGGTTTCATAAAGTTTTAAAGTTTTGAGATTAAGATAGAAGAAAGAGTAAAATAGAAAACTTGATTGCATTATATTGAAACCACCGATCAAAAAAATCAAAAATCAAAAAATTTCGAAGAAGATCAATGACAACACATTGAAAATTCTTTGAAACCAGTTTGTCAAAACTAAAACATCAAAGATTATCTAAACAACAACCCTGCAACCAAGATTATATGTACAGATAACTCCGTACAAACATATACATCCTTCATCGGGACTTTCAAGTAACTTGACGGTAGTGCACTAAGGCACCGTTTCCTGCATCTCCAATACGGTAAACACGCCGGACATGTACACCTCCGCCTGGCATATAAGTACAGTCCATTCACTCTTTCTTCTCCACCAACGTTTAGGTTTGACACCGGAAGTGTATTATGGAATATAACAATTTGATGGTGCGGAGCAATCCAATCATTAGCCGATGCTTGGTAGATGTGGCGAATATCCTTATTGGGATACTGAAAGATTTGAAGGTTTTCAAAATTATCCATTTTAGAAATTGGACGTACAAAGAAAAGTTTTTCCAAAATTAGTTTCCTTGAAGTTTTGGTTATGTTAAACAGAGAGAAAAAGAAGATGAAGAAACTGTTTTTTCCCGAATAAATAACGATTTAGACCACCTTCATTGGTGTTTTTTAAGTGAGGTTCTTAACAATTTAAAAAAAATAAAAAAATAGAAAATGAAGAGAAAGAATACAAATGGGTTATTAAATAGGAGATTTAAGAAACTCATTTTAGAGTCTCTTAAATAGATGTTTTGTTTTTATTAGTTTTTTTTATTAATAATTAAAATTTAATTTAAAAATAGATTATATTAAATTATTAATTTTTTTGTTATTAAGAGACTCCAATTTAGAACCTGGAAATAGTCTTAGGCGTTTCTCTGCGTGTCCTTCATCCGCACGTGACGACGGGGCTCATTTCTATTGCACGTAACCGTGACTCATTTCTTTTATTTTTTTAACATAATTAAAAACGATTTAAAAAAGAAGGAAGTAAAAAGAGTGTCAATCTGGGCTCTATGTATGTGGGTTATACGATGAGTTTAGGTTATATATTTTATGACCAAATAAAAAGCAGATTTCGTTATCAAAAACATATAACAGCAAAAGAAAAAAAATTAATATTATATTAAGTAGGATTTGTTACATTCGTATATTCTGTTATTGATTTAAGAACCATATAATATTTAGATAATTAGATGTTAGAGATGGACCAATATCCTAACCCACTACATATCCATTAAGGCAGGTCCATTATCTCATAGTTAGGCCCATGTCATAACTCGTGAATTCAACCCATTAACTAGCATAATGGACCTCGAAAAAGAAAGACTAATAACAAATTCGCAACACCGACTTAGAATAACACGCGCCAAGTGCGTGAGAAGCCAAAAACTTAACCAATATTCTCCTATAAAAGGGGAAAAGACAATCAGAGAAAATGGCAGAATGAGTAAGGCTCAAACCTAGACATAGATTTAGTCTTAGACCAAATTTATAAACTTAACAAGGTTGTCATCAACGTATTTGTAATATTATCTTAATCACTTAATAAATAAAATTTTCGACTTTCTCTCTTAATTAAACCAATGTGCTAAATTCATTACAAACATTTGGTGTTATAAGGAAGAGATACAAAATTTCTAATGAATAATTGACAAGGATGGCCCACCAACTCATCTTTCTTAAATTCATATATTATTGATACATCAGTTTATGTTTTAGAAATAATTAAAAAAAAAAACTCAAAACAATTATTTGCTTAATCACGTTACTTGCTTTTAAATTAGACATTAACTCATCACAACCCACTTTGTAATTATTCTCGATCCGGTTTGGAAACGACACAATCTCTAATTATTATAAAAGCCAAATATGTTATATAAAACATTTTATTCGTTTTATTTTATATAAAACATCTATTTTATATCCTTCTTCTCTTTCATATAGTTATATTATTCAAAACACCAATATATTAAATATCTATTCTAATAAAAGGAAGGTTTTGAGACCTCTTAAGCCATCTAACTCATTTTTCTCAAACTCTTATATTGTTGCCACATCAGCTTATGTTTTAGAAATAATTAAAAAAAAAACTCAAAAAATTATTTGCTTAATCACATTACTTGCTTTTAAATTAGACATTAACTCATCCCAACCCACTTTGTAATTATTCCCGATCCTGTTTGGAAACGACACAATCTCTAATTATTATAAAAGTCAAATATGTTATATAAAACATCTATTTTATATCCTTCTTCTCTTTCATATAGTTATAATATTCAAAACACCAATATATAAAATATTTGATATAAATACCAATCTATAGAATGTCTACTTAATATATGATTCATGTGTAATATAAATGAATAGTCATGTGTCATTTAAATTAAATAATCTTGTGGATATGCTATTGATTAGAAGTCATGTGTAATATATAGTTTTTACTGTAGAATCAAGACTTTGGCACTTGTTTTTCTTCCACGTAAGAAATCGATGCATTTCTTGATTTTTTTTTTGTATTTGGCTAATGGGGGTTTAAAGGAGCAGAATTATCTCTTTGCATTAGTAAATTAGTAATGTTTAGTAACGTTTTCAAGAAAACCGGAGAGATCAATGTCATAGTTGATTCATATTCCCCCCTTAATCACATTACTTACTTTTAAATTAGACATTAACTCATCACATCCCACTTTGTAATTACTCACCAAAGCCCATTATCTCACATTAAATTTACATTTTCGAATATAAATATTAGTCAATCGCCTCAGTTTCCCAAACTATTCGAGAAATAACAAATCACCATATTAATGCCTCCATCTCTACTACCAAAAGATGACACCACAAATTACCGTCCCCTCTTCCAAATCATTCACTTTTGATATTCTTGATGAAATAAACGACAATTCTGCAGTGAAGATGTCATTGCACGACTCCTGCATCATTGGGAATATAGGAATTTCAAAAAGAGCTAATGGAATATGAGTTAAAAATAATATGTATATATATATATATATTGATTTGTTATTATAACTAAAAAAAATGTAGATGCATATTATTATTCTCTAACCATATAAGTGAATTACTTAAACGTATGATTTGAATATTAAGTTACAACTTCATGGAATTTTTTTCTTAAAATTTTCTTAAAAATATTTTCACATTGACATGTCATTCAATTTTTTTTTGATGCTTCAGAAATTTTTTTTATTAAAATTATTATATTATCTTTGTAATGTTAAACAACTACGTTACAATAAATATATTATTTGATATATGAATAAAAGCAAAACAAAAAGTTCTATTAAAATGACATTGAAAATAGAAAACAACATTATGATTTATGAATCAAAATCACAAACATAGAGAATTTAAAAGAAACTAAAGAATATGAATATATAACCAGTTCTCACATATAAAATAAATAAATTACACATAAATATTTCTAAAATAAAATTTGGGCGTAACCTGATCATTTCCCTAGTTTATGTAAAAGTTCTGGTATGGTAAAATAATAACTGTTGGTCAAACATAAATCGTACAATGTGAAAATTTGGTTAATAGTTTTAGTAATAAATCTTGGAGTAGAACTGTGGTAAATATAAACCGAGTTTGAAAATTGAGTTTATGGGTTTACAAGAAAACCAGGACTTTTGTTTGTGTGTGTTATAACAAAACAAAAAAGTTGGATCTGTAAAACTGGAAAAATAAAACTCTCCTGCCTCGAGAGAAGAGGGAGAGAAATGAAGAGGCCAGCCGGAGCCGAGAAGAAGAGGGTTAAACGATCATCGGGATCTGCATCCACCTCCGTTAGAGATTCCGGTTCTGATGCTCCACCTAGGGTTTGGCTCTCTTCTCTCATTTTGTTCTAACTTGTAATCTCTATTAAATAATTCTGTTCTTAGGTTACGATTCTCTTTGTTTGATCTGTTTTGGTCTCTGATGGAGCGTAAACCTGTGAATATATGATTCATTGGCCTTTTTCATCATTATTGTTTGCCAAATTGTATATGTATGTGCAGATATATGTGTGTCTACATATTTTTCTTTTGGATTTTTGAGCACACTTTACTGTTTTTGTTTCTGTGAGTTTTTATTATAAACCTGTGGAATGTTAGTTAATTCACTTATATGGCGAAAATTTGATTTTTTTTTTTTTTGTTTGCCTTGGTAATGTGATGATCCTTTTGTTATTTGCATTTACTTATTGCTTTGTCAAAATGCTTATTTACCTTGTTTTTCCTTTACCAGAAGCAAGCTGTGAAGAAAGATAGGTTTCAGTTGTTTGCTGAGAAAGTTAGAGACCACAAGGGGTTGGAATCCAGATGGGGTGTTATGGAGCAAGCACGAGTTGAATACTTCAGAGGGAAAGATTTTGTGAGCTTCATGAAGAATAATCCAGATCTAAAAGAGATTCTGGAAGAAGATAAAGACCTTGATACAGAAGATATTGCCAATGTGTTGTTAGGAAAGAGCCTTTTGGTCCGTTGTGATCGTGTTACAAAAACTCTTCGTCCCGGGAAGAAAAAGCTCTCTACCTGGCCAGCTCATCTAGAGATTTTCCGTGTAAGATGATTTTGGTTTGGTTCATATGCCAAAGTGTTCTTTTATTATCTCTAGCAACCGCATTGAAGTTAGTTGTTAAGAGAAGAATGCTATTAAATATGCTGTCACACCATATTTATATACCCTTTTGATTACTATAAACCTTTCACCATCATTCTCTTTGGCTTTTGTTTTGTGCCTATTTTTCGTTTTATTTTGAGTAAACCATGCATTTGAGGCAAGTATTTCACCATCAGGGCCTTGATGTTTTTTTTTTCTTTTTTGTCGCAGGATGATCAAGCATTCTCTGACAATGATGCCTTTTTTGCGTGGACGTTTGAAAAGCAGCATCCACTATGGCAAACACTTTTGTCTTTCTTCTGGCCTGTGTTGACTCTCGCAATTTGTTTATTTCCTGTGTATCCACACAGTTGCAAACTAATTGTTCTCTACTCATGTGCGGGAATTCTTTTGATGATTCTCTCCTTGCTTTTTGGTAAGCTCTACACATATAATCTGGTTGATGTGTTACTGTTTAATTTTCACTTTGAAAGTAAATTTCGTGGGAGTGTTCTTTCACACGGAAGAATCCATTATTGGCTCAATGTTAAAAATTCCTTACAATTGAGTATCATAAGAGCAGCAATGATTTAATATCTATGGATACCTAACTGATTCTGGTCATAAGAAGGGGTTAATATACTCATGTAGTTTTAACTTGGCTAATACTGAGATTAGTTCATGATTACCTGCTGCAGTGAGAGCAGTTGTTTTCGGTGCTATGTGGATTCTTTTGGGAAAGCGTGTCTGGTTTTTCCCCAACATTCTTGCCGAGGAAGCCACATTGAAGGAATTGTTCCGTTTCTGGCCAAAGAAAGATGAGGAAGAATCGCCCAAGTGGACATCTAGACTTTTCTACACAGTAGTGGCTATTGCTGTTGTCACGCTGCTTAGGCACCATGCCCCTGATGAAGCTGCTCGGGCCAGGTATTCAATCCCTTCTCATCCACCTTTAAAATTTGCTTAAACCGCTTTAAGAGTAGATTGTTTTCCTGCCTACTCGTATCATCTAATGACTATGCCAATGCCTTTACACGTTCCGATTTCCGATTGTTTGCATTTGAGACTTGACTTTGATGAGTTTTGTTCATACAGATACCAAAGAAGGATGTCCAACATTATTGATGATGTCCTCGAGTGGTCACCGAAGCTAGCACTTTCTGGTTTGATGGAGAATCAGCCACCTGTGAACATAACAGATGCGGCTAACAACTCGTCAGATGCAGCAGGTCCTGACCAGACTGAAGAGGCGGACCTAGTCGACAATCAAGGCGAAGAGGAAGCTGAAGACTGGACCAACTCTGATATAAAAACATAAAAGAATATATAGAAACGAAAGTTCATTGTAACAATAAGTCAGCTTATGCGACCAAGACGAGGTGAGTTCTATAAGAAAGTCTTGAAAGATTTTGTGTTAACCCAACTCTTTTCATTTTAGCACACTGGACTTTAGTTATCTATAACATAGTTTTGGATTCAAAACATTCAAGTCTCAAACAAAAGGCCATATTACTTGCTAAGATGAGTTGCAGTAAAAAAAAAAAACCACAGAAAAGTATTTGTACAAAAACAAGAAAAAAAAAAAAAAACACGAGAAAACTCTTCAACGGCTGCTACCAAATAAGCCAACAAAGAGGAAGCCAAGAATGAATTGCCGCCTTCTAAGGTCACTTGATGGCTAGACGCGCTTGAGAAGGATGGTTTGCGGAAATGCTGTTCCATTTCTGCCCTGAACGCTCTCCTTCATCTCTTCTATTGTAACCTGAGCTCTGTATCTCATCGCCTTCATGTGTTCTATACTCAACATTCCAAGCTTCAGCTTGATCAGAATTAGATGATGTCGGGGACTGAGTAGTATTCCTCTTTCTTTCAGCTTTCTGTTGTGAAGCTTCGGTGTTGGTTTTCTTTGCAAACCGTCCTCCGGTGCCCCTCGGCCTCCTCATAGCATGTTGATGCCGAGATTCATGGAGATAAGGCTGTGAAGCAGGCAAAAAACAAGACAAGGAAAACTGATGCATTAAGCAACTGTATAGTATTCAAATTAATTTCAGAGCTCTATGGATACCTAACTGATTCTGGTAAAATGCAATTCACCTTTCTAGATTTTATTAGCTTCCTCTCTAGCTCAGCCTTGGCGCGAGCTTGCCTTCGCCTCAGAATTGCCGGGTACTGTTTAGCATTCACGTAAACGGGTTCTTGTGCCATATCTGGTGGCAGAGGCATTCTTGTATGTGGCATCCCACCATATGGAACAAAACCCTGATAGGGAAAGTATTAATTTATCAGATAGTCACACAGAAGCTTAACAGAAAGAAAAAGAAAAGCCAAAGAACCCTGTCATTCACTAAATGCATCTTTTAAACTGCCCGTCTTAGTTTGTAATTCCTTTGTCTATCAAGAAAACTGTTAGCAAATTATTATCATGTTATTTATCCAAGCACCTACAACTACTAGAATAGCTTTAAAACATGGAAGATGTGCTACCAAAACAGTCACATGATCACATCACATAATCATAAGTGAAAAAGTAGTTGGGGCTTTGGGAAAGCATTATAAAAAGTTTGGAAGTAAACTAATATACCAAGGGATGATGTCCATAGGCTCCCATCATTCCTGCATAACATGGATCCTGGTATGGACTTGAGGATACCCATCCCTACATGATTCAAAACAGGAAAAGAAAAAAAGATATTGTAAGCAATAGTACCTTATTATATATGTGTGTGTGTGCATGTGTGTAATGATATATATCAGCTAGATCATATATGTTTTGGGAATTTACAACTGCGTGGCCAACAAGTTGAGGGTGAGAAGGCTGTGTGACACAAGGATGAAGGGGTTCTTGATTTTTGTCACTGTAATCTCCACCTGCACATATCGAAATAAACCAACAACACTTGGTGAGAAGAATGAAAAATAACTGTAAGCAAATCCATAAAGCGTAGCACCATGAGGACAAATCGATGCACCTGATTGAGAAGACGTTGTTGCTTGTGATTCCTTGTTAACGTTATCATCCCTATTGGAAGGTGATTTTGAACCGTTTGATTCTAATGGTATTGAATTATCTCCAGCTTCCACAAAAGAATTTACATTGCAGGCTGCTGCTGCAGCAGCTCTTTGCAAAGGGTTTAAACTATTTGTAGAAGATGATGATGTATGATTCACCTCTGAATCGATCTTGTTCTCACTGTTAGATTTTGAATGCATGTCTTCAATTCCCTATACAAAAACCTATTCTTAGTGATAAAAATTCAATTACCTTATCTAACTGTATCAACCAAGATAAAAACAGTATCCACACAGAAGAACAAAGACGATTTAGCAATCTCAATTCTCAAAACCCCCTAAAAGATACAGTAACAAGGAACAAACGAAACCCAGAAACGTTCGAAGATAGAATTTACCCTGTCGAACTTAAATTTCGCAACTTTGAAGGTTGAAAGAGGGAAAAAGAGAACAAAATAACAAAAACCCTAAAACAAAGGTCTAAGCAGCTTCATGCAATCAACCACGATCTGACAAAATTGTCGAATTGTTCAGTATACCAATTAATTGAAGAACGAAGGAGACTGTATCGGAGGCGACCACGGGGATTCAAGGAGACGCTTCGGCTTGGAAGACGAACGATCTGAGGAGAAAGTTTCAATCAAGAAAAAAAAACAGTTTTTATGGAATTAAATTTATTATAATTATTTATTAATTTTGGTTTGATCGTCGTAGGAAGTATAAGTTTTGAATCCTGATTGCCACGTGCTGCCCATGTGAACGGCAGCAATACAAAGCATTTAACTTATTTTATTGATAAAATATTAAAATGGAACAATTGGGCCATGAGTATTTTTTATGGGCTTGAAACTTTTGAAGCTTATCCCAAATAAAGCTATAACCCCCAATGAAAACTATAAACCATCTTGAATTCATGTTGAAGCAAAGCTGCAGATCCACCTTAACCCACCTAAACCAAAAACTATGAAATTGAGTGCAAGATAAGAAGGTTTGACAAAAACAAAAGTTAAAATGAAATCAGAAATTTGTTTGGTTGTAAATACTAGAAGAAATTTTTTTTATAAATTGGTTGTAACTATCTATTTCTTTATTCTCCTATAATTCCTTAGGCTGATGTATTTTTCTCCTCTTTACTTATTTATTTTTCACAAATAAAAATTATACTTATTTAGTATTTATTTTCTGTCATAAATTTTTTTATTTTTATATGAATTCATTAACTTTTACTATTCACTATATTAATATACATGCAGTTGAATCTGAAAAACGTTTACTGTGCATTTTCTAGCGACTTAATTTCACATTTAAAATTAAAACAACATTGTTCTACTTGATAAATTTGATGATCAAAACAGAAAAAGACAACATCGTTTTAGTTTAAAAAATTAAAATTTTAAAAAATCGTAAATAAAAAGAAAGGAAAAACAAAGTCGTCGGCTTTGTTTGGCATCTTAGAGCATCTCCAATGGTTTAGAGACTCTTAAGAGTTTCTAAACAATTAAATACTAATATTTGTTGTTATAGTTTAATTTTTTATGTTTTTAAAAATTATATCTAATAAATGGATTACATGTGGCAAATAGGGGTTCTTATTTAAGAACCATGAGTTCTTATTCTTCTTATTTAAGAACCACAATTCATTCTCTCTCTCATTTTTATAATTTTTTTTATTTGTTTAATATTAAGAATTCCTCTATAGAACCTCCTTTGGAGGTGTTCTTAATCTCCAACGTTTTATTCTTTTTCTTCAGATCTGAGAATCCTTTATATTTCTATTTGAACATTTAGTGTTGTAGTAAGCAACACAAATCTGGAAGTTTCGTTAGACATCATGGTTTGTGATCATTAAGAGAGAGGACAAAGGTTCGTTTTTAAAAATATACGCCAAAATCTTCATGTCCATTGTATCAATCAGCAAATCCACCATCTTCTTACCTTTTTCATTACCTTTAAAGTAATAAAATATATTAAATATCGACCAGAAATATATAATAAAAAGGATAATCGACCTAATTCCACCTCACTTGTTTCATATAATCACAGATATACACAAAGTAATGTGTTCTAATTGATTGCACCTCGAATTTGTCGTATGAGTGTAATTAAACACATGTTTCAATTTTGTGGGTTATGTATTGGTTATCGGTGAAACCATAAAACTAAACCGGTTTATGGTTTTATACCCAAACCATATGACCCGTTTTTGTCGTCTTTGAACCCAATCGAGAGTAAAAGTTTCGCCGTTGAAGAAAAAAAAGGATATCAAAGTATCAACTTCCAAAACTTAAATCGGAGAAGGGGAATTTCTTTCTGATATCAAAAATAAGCAAGAATTCAAGTACAACGACTGAGTCTTCATGTGCTAGTATAGAGAGGGTAGATGGTGTTCCTCGTCGCTGCAAGTGTGGAGAAAGAATTGAGTTGAAGCTCTCAAATTCAAAAAACAATCCTAACTGCCAATTCAACTGATGTTCATATGCAACGACTAAGAGGGCAAAATTGATTTATGAATATCTTCAAATGTTCATATTTGTTATTTTTGTGACCAGCTTTAAGCTTTAGATGTTCATATTTGTTAAATTAACCTAATGTTGGATGTACCTTGAAGACAACAAGCATGTTTTCAAGTGGATGGATGAAACAATAGTTAGTGAATTAGAGATTTTGGATTCGAAAATGGAGAATCTTCATCAAGAGCTCATTACTTCAAGGTTAGAAATTGGAAAGATACAAAGAGGGGTTGGGAGTGACATAATGGAGAGTATTGAAAAAGTTTTGATGGATGTTAAGACTAAGCTTACGAAGATGGTTGTGCTCTTGATTGTATGCTTTGTAGTTGCTTCTATTAGCTTTAAGTTTCTAGCATGAAAACTTGGGTTTCAGTGGTTGAGTTTAATAGGTTGTTTCAATATCAAACCTTGTTCAATGTCAGTGCAAAACCTTGGTTGTATTAGCTTTTGGTGAGCGAAAGAAAAAAGCTTCTTTTGATAAATGAAGGTTATACGCTTTTATATGCTTTGATGAATGAATTGGATGAAAGAAGCTTCTGTGAATGAATGAGAGATGGGATAAAAGCTTCTTTTGGTCATTGTGATGTTCATTGTATTAGTGAGGTCTACTTATTAGTAAGGAAAGAGATAACCAAAAGCAATGTTTCATTGAAAACCAAAAGCAATGTTTACATTGTGTCAATTTAGTCGTAAATATGACAGAGATAAATCCTATGTCTTTACCAAAAACTTACCAAAACATAGACTCTCTTATGTTTAACCAAAACTAGAAGCATATAACAAAAGCACTGAGTAGTTCCAAAATCAAACATCACACAACAAGCATTTAGTCAACATCTTGGAGTGAGGATTGAGATGGCTGGAGTGAGGATTGAGATGGCTTGAGTGAGGCTTAAGATGACTGAATGCTAGACTCCCTTTGTGTTGCCTTGAAAAACATGAAAAGAGCAGTAGTTCGTTTGAGTTAACTTAAACGACAACAAAATAGCATTGCCATTAACAAGTACATCAAGTTAAATACCTTGTGAAAACGAGAATTGTGGTTAGGTTCACCATAAACACTGCAATGCATTACTCGTTTCAGAGTGCGTTATATCTTTGTTGGAGACTCGTTCACTCCTTTTTTCCTCTTATCAGCTTTTGGACGACCCGGCTGTGTGTGTGGTGTTGGTCGATGGACATTTGCTCTAACTGTTGATGGCCAAAACGCAGCTCTTCTCAGTGGGACAAAGCCTTTTTGGTATGTTCTTCTCCATGTCGATGTTCTGAACCAGTGAGCCACATATTCTTGAGGCTCCAGCTTCTTGTAGATGATCACCACTTATGCATGCTCACAAGGGATTCTACAAATCCAAAACTTCCTGCAAGTGCATGCTCTAGCATCCAGATTTCCTCTAAATGAACAACATGATCAGATAACATCATATAATCCATTGGTGCTCTGAAGAACAGTGCAAGTTGCGGCAATATCAAGCTCCTTGGCCAAGAACTCTTCAACATAAGGTGTGCACAGAGCATTATGATTAAATGCAGCCTCATATCTCTTAGATATTCGAACCATGGCCATCCTCCTGATTGTTTCAAGCATAGGAACAAATGCAGCCTCATATCTATGTTTTTATTTTTATAGAATATTTAATTTTGCAATTGTTTAGGAAAATTTGCATTAGTACTTATTTATAATTAAGTGTGCAATGATTGTGCAAAAATAAAGGTGATGAACATAGTTTCAAGACATGAGGTGTTTATGTTTTTTCTATGCAAATAGATGTTTGGAATTGAAACTTTCAATATGGTTGAGTTTCAGGTGAATGTGTTAGTAGATAAACTATTTAATATCAAATCTTTGGCTAAAGATATTAAATTAGAGCATAAATTATACGTATAAGTTTAATATGAAATTTTAAAAATACTCAATCAACAATGAAAGTTAAGAGAAGAAATGAGAACTGAAATATTTATGGCTAACAAACATATTTAGTAAAACATATATTTAAGAATATAATTTACACATTGGAAATTTGTATTATATTAGGATTATACGTATTATAATACATGATTTGATTAATTTGATTGTTATTTAAATTATGTTTATTTAAATTATTAGACTCATTTTAAAATTTTGTAATATTATTTTTGTGATTTTGTTTTAGAGATCTGAAACCTTGTGTATATACTCATATAATATTAATTAACTAACACTAGTAAATTTTTTTACATATAAAATTACATTGACTAAATAAAGAAAAAAAATGTCGAGGACATGTGGCTTAGTGGTGTAGTCACTTTACAAATTCTCAATGCACTAGTGATCGAATCCCCTACCTGCATTGATAGGAGCGGGATTTAAAAGACAGTAGGGTAATTGAAAAATAAATAAAAAATTGAAAAAGAAAAACATATGTATATACTCAGGTATTAATCTAGTGCAACTATAAAATATAACAAATAAATTTGTAATTAAAATGGCTAATTGTTTCATAATAAATAGAAATAAAATTAAATTATGTGACTGATAAGCGTTGATAGAATTGAGAGACTAGCGTACAACTTACAATAAAAATCAAAATCATCATGTTTAGTTTTTTCTTTTTTCCTTATTTCCGTCAAATCTTTCTTCTCCATAATTTTTCTTCTTCCGTTAGAGTTTTTCTCAGGCAAAATCAATTAAATTCCATTTTATTATTTAACAAAGATATTTAGGGGCTTCTTGGATTCTCATTTGTTATGTACTTGATGGAGTTTTGTTTTGTTAGACTGCTAACACTTTTGATAACTTTAGCCACTTGGATGGATGTTTATTCAACTCTTATGTCGAATACAATTAGTCAATAATGAACGATCTTTTTTGTCTATTTCTGTATTATCGATCATGTGATAAAGACTTCTTTCTTTAATTATTTATGTACAAATAAGATATAATGATAAAAAAAGCCGCACGAGTCGCTTCATTGGATTCCTTTGGCCAAATGTTATCCTCTGTCTCGTCACTGTGCCCATCCCACTAATTTCTCCTCTCTTTCTTTTCGCTAATTTTCAAACATATCCACATTATTAGTGTTTAACATTTATTTTAAAATATGAACTAATGATATAGAAGATTATTTTAAACTACATGTTGGAGAAATGGAGCTACTCAACTTAATGGAGTTCAATTAGTGATATCATCGGCCATTATTACAAAATCTAAAAAGAGCATAACAGGAGCTACTTTTGTCTCGAATTTGTTTAATGATAGAGTGAAGGTAAATTGTTTATAAATATAATTAGAAGTGTGTTCATACATTATTTTATAGTACTATATAATTGGTAAACATTGACTTAAATAAAATTAATTCCTATGCGGTGTGTAATTGGACCTAAACTCAGTGCAAAGTTCAATGTAGAAAGTGACTGTTTCTGGTTTCTATCAATCAAACATTATTGTATGTATGATTTTTGTTACAGTTTTATCAGTTGTCTATGTTGAAGAACTAGAGCTCTCTGATAAAAATACAACTGACTAAAGATACATCTATAGTACTTCATTTAACTAAATATGACTGTGGAATGAAATGAACAAATTAAGGATCAAACAATATGAACAAAAACTAAACTGAGACAAAAGAGAATCTTAATAAGCATCAAAATTACAAAAGCTAATTAACTAAAGGTCACAAATTAAAGGCAGTAGGAACCTAACACATAGCACTTAGAAAAAAGAAGTAAATAAAAGTATAGAATAATAAAAAAGAGTGGTCATCAATTATAGTTTAAAATGATAGTTGATTTTTGATAGACCCTACCAAAAAAACAAAAAAACTCAAACCGACTTAATTCAAATCATCCCAAAAAAACAAGCGCCAAACAAACAAATAAATAATTAAACATCACACACAAACCAAAAAAACATGATAATTTACTCTTCGTTTATTGTATATTAACAAATCAAAGAGATGGAATTTTGATCGCCTGCTTATACTAATTTCTGTATTAATTCTACAATCCAAAAGAAAAAAGAAGAAGCTAATACATATAATAAACTAAAAAAGTTGTTCATCGATCATGTGCGTTAACGAAGAAGAGTTCAATCTCCGGAGGAGCAAAGAAAACGATTTGTCTCCGTCGTGAAACACAGTTCTTTGTGGACCTTTGTTTCATCGGCGCCGGTGGACACGTGAGTATCTCCGGTATCCTAGAGTTCTGAGATTTAGGAGTACAACAAGCGCCTGGGGAAGCAATCACGGTCGGAGAAGGAGAAGGAGGAGAAAACGACGTCGTAGTTGAAGAAGAAGAAGAACAAGTAGAGACAATACTAGAGGGAGATGTTTGATCATGACCTGGTTTTGTGTTCTTGTGTTGTTTCTTAAACTGGCTTCGTGTGAGTTCCTTTGCAGGTCGGTTTGGTTTTCTTACTTTTTTGGATGCCATATTCTCGAGAGGCTTTTGGTTTTTGTTTCTCTGCAAAGTTAGGTGAAAGAAAAGAGAGAAGAAAGAAGAAGAGAGTCGTTGTTGATTTGGTTACTGAGCATATATAGTATGAATATTATTAAAACCTTATTATTAGTGGGTGGGAACTGTCACTTTACAATTTTCTATATTTTGACTATGGAAAGTTTTTCACTGAGACGAATTCGTAAGTGACGGAGTAACGAGCTTTATAAAGGTTAAAAGATTTCTTTCTTTTCTTCTTCTTTATTCATCTAATATTTATTGCATGTAACTATCTAAAACTCTGGTAACAGAATGAGTTTTTTATTCTTTCTTTGCCGTTTTTAAAGACTATAAACCATGCATTTATAAGAATCCATGGTATATCTCCAACTAAAATGTGTACCAATATATCATATATCCAAAAGAATCAAAATTTGCAATTATATATATTCTCCGGTTTTGTTATTTTAAGTTTTCCATACAATTTTTTAAAAATTTAAATTTTTTATTTTATCTAAATAAAACATGTTTTATTATAAATTTCAAAATAATTTAACCAACCATACAAATCAATATATTGAATTTAAAAAGTTAAAAACACTAAAATTATAATAAATTTTACATAAAAATCCTAAAACATCAATTAAAATGAAACAAAATATTTTTTCTAAAATATTAATTAGAGTAAAATAGAGAGAGTATATAAAATAAAGACTTGGAAAGTTATATGTAAAAACGAGATTAAATAAGTTATTCTTTTTTATTCTAATGGCTAAATGTATGATCTTTATTTATTTGAAATTCGTCTCAACCCCATTATATACGATTAGTGTTGACAAAGAACTAATTATTCGGGCTATTGCTGTTAAGTTTTTGTAAATATTTCTACTAATTTGATTAAAAGTTTTAACTCAAAAATTGAAAGAATATACGATGAATGTTATCAATGTGCTAGTATTTTTGCACTATCACCACGAAAACAATAAACTAATAAAGCAAAAGAGGAAGAAAACTAAAACAGGAGTTATGTTTGTAAGGTAACAAGATACATGATGTAATAAATTCATGTTAATAGTGGTGACGGTGCAGAGAAATATTAGGAAGAGAACATATCTTTCATGATGTCATAAATTCAGATTCACAGTGGTCTAGCTTCTGCAAATATTATTTGATCCTTTCATAATTCACATGGTGACTGTAAATTTTCGGAATTTGTAAACAAAAAATCTTATAATATACATAAATAGTGTCGGACGAAAGAGACGAGAGATAGAGGTAGACTGTGTGTGTTAACATTGAGGCCCCAAAAATGGTTATAATATTTATCTGAATTTGGAACCGACAGCGACAAACCAGAAAATTGACCTTTTTTCCTTATCTCTCTTTATTAAATTGCTTTTCTACTTTTCGAGTAGATGAGGTTACACTATTAACTTCGTTATTATTTTATGCCGTCCAAATTGTTCTGTGCAGTCTCGGAAGACTAAAATCCCAATCAATAATTAAATACAAATGCAATTGAGATTTTTATTTCGAGTTATTCAACTCATAAAAACAGTGAGATTTTGGAAGATTAAATGTAATGGTGTAGTTGAAAATGCTAAAAATATCAACTTCAATTTTCTTTCAAGTGAAAAATAAAACGAATTTTCTCTATAAGATAAAGAAAAGACGAAAATAATAAGAAAAAGTGAACACAAACTTTGATGCAGGAAAGAAATCACGTGGACTGACATGAAAATTCAATGTTATAAAAGTTTAACTACATATACGGTTCTATGTACAACTCAACTAACTCTTTCTTATTTTGGTTGAGCTTCTCTTGTACAATTATTACCATAACTATCTACTATTTTTTATAATTTATTTTTAAAATTCACTTTTAAGCTACTACAATATAACAGATAAAAACCTAATTTTGATATCATATTATTAACTGAATCATGTTAATTTACATAATAAATTGATTCTCACCGTAGAATTCTAAAAATATGATTCAGCGTGCAAAACGGTATTTTTAAGCATACCATATAAACAAATTTGAATCACAACATTTGCAATAAAGATATTCATCAAAAAGACAAAACCTTGGTATCAAGCTCTTGTGGAGAGGTAATTAAATAACTAAGTTACATTTCATATGTTATAGGCAACTAAAATCTAAAATTTCAAAACTGAATTTTTTTTATAAAAAGTTTAAAAAATCTAAGCATAACTTAAAATTTATTATCTTAAAATTTATTATTATTTTACTTATAGTAGGGAGAGATCAAATCTTCAATACCAAAATCATTGGTTAATACACTTGTAGCAAAGTGAATTTGTAGTGTCTCTTCTAATATTCTTTTAATATTTTAGATAAAGATTATGAATCTTGGTGCTTGAGTTGTAAAATAAACAATACCACTCTCTCTCTC